>JBCEWC010004960.1:6640-26004 GCA_038996855.1 Solanum aculeatissimum | reverse complement strand
CCTCTCTTGAGGATACTGGAGTTGTTGAGCAATTTGGATTGATCCAAGTTGCTTGATGGGCAGTGACAATAGCACCTTTGGATGCCTTACATATGTCTGGTTATTTATTATAGCAAATTCCAAGATGAGCTGTGGAGACGGTTTTAATAAAAAGAAATCATACAAATCCCATCCCCGATGACATCCCCATAGCTTGAGTCCAATGTCCCGTAATCCCTTATGTGTTTATTGTTTAATTACACACTTTTGAACCAATGATGTGTAAAATGATGCTAAGAGTCTTGATTGAGGACCCTCAGGTTCTCATTCGCCATGTCACACCTAAGACTTACTCTTGGGTTGTGACACTAGAGATGACAACGACAAAGATGGGGTGAGCAATAAAGTGGTGACACCAAGGAAGTTGAAGCTCATACCTAGGCCTCTACCACCTTTCCCTTAGATACTCAAAAAGAAGGAGGAAGGTAAGTTTCAAAATTTCATCTCCATATTGAGGCAACTAACTATAAACATTACCCTCATAGAGGCATTGGAGAAAATGCCTGGACATGCTAAGTTCATGAAGGACCTAGTGATAATGAAGAGGACGGTGAGCCAAGAGTTCTAGTAAGAACTTCAGCATTGCAGTGCTATTGCAACAAGGTCCTTGGTGCAAAACAAAGAGGACCCCCAGAGTATTCACTATCCCTTACACCATTGGAAATGTTTACATCGCAAAGGTATTATGCTACTTAGATGAAAGCATCAACCTAATGCCTCTTGCAGTATTCAAGAAGTTGGGTTTGAGAGTCCTTACATCAACAAGTATACAGTTGTTGATGGCTAATAAGATAGTGAAAAAGCCTGAAGGGATATTGTATGATGTATTAGTAAAAGTGAACAAGTTCATATTCTCCGTAGACTTTGTGATTCTAGATTATTAGGTTGACTTCGAAGTTCCAATCATCTTGGGAATGAATTTTTGAACCACTAGACGAGAACTAGTGGACATAGAGTCGGGCCAACTCAAGTTTAGATTGAACGATGAAGAAGTTGTTTTCAACATATGTTAGTCCATGAAGAAACCTGATGATTTGAAAGTTATCTCTATTATTAGGAGAATTGATGAGGTGGAACCGGAGGTACAAGTTGAGGAAAGATTGGGCGTCGACACTCTGGAAGCTGTGTTAATGAACTTCAAGAGTGAAAACATCCCAAATTATGATGAGATAGTAAAAGCTATGGGAGCATTTCATTTAGGAAAGATTGGTTGTCGACACTCTGGAAGTTGTGTTAATGAACTTCGAGAGTGAAAACATCCCAGACTATGATAAGATAGTAAAAGCTCTGGGAGCATTTGGTTTCTCTAGGCATCAAGCGAAGCTCGAATTAGACTTGGAGAATCAAGAGTCGCCACCTACTAGACCATCCATTGAAGACTAACAGTGTTGGAGTTGAAGGCTCTCCCAGCCCCTCTGAGGAATGTGTTAATGTCACAATACAGGAGTAGGGCCTAGATGTGACATGGCGAATGAGAACTCGAGAGCCCTCAATCAAGAAATATTAGAATCAACTTACACATCATTGGTTTGAAAGCGCATAATTTAACAAGAAACACATAATTCTAAGGGATTGCAAGGCTTTCGACTCAAGGTATGGGGATGTCATTGGGGAAGGGATTTTCAAGGATCATATAGAACATAAAAAATACGTTCTAAGGGGCAGGTAAGTATGACTCACGCTATGGGGACAAGAAGGGACCTGGGACTTTCCATATAAGCACATTCGCATTAAACATATTATAATAGAATAAACATAAACATCTCTTCCATACATAATACATAGCCAAATCATCTCAAGTAATCACATAACATAATCATATGGGAGTATTTGTGATGTCACACAATGTCTCTAGTCTAGAATAGGGTGGGGGCCACGACATGTCCTGGGCTCACCCTCAAAGTAAAGAAGTAGACAACATACATAAGGGTAGATAGAGGGTGGATGTTGTCCTTGGAACATAGGACTTACCACTAATGATACTCAAAGATCCGAATCAACCGTCAAGAGGTGGATAGATATCTTCTCTAGTCCTTACATGGTTAGATCATGTACATAAAGAGTATGCGTTAGTACATATAATTAGCTAAGTATGCGGGCATGCAATGAATATGAACATGAACAACCTATGAAATGAATGCTTAATTATATAAACATAATGGGGATGGGACCTCAACCGACATAAGACCAAGTGAGCTATAACTTGGAACTCCATCATCTTCCCTACAATGGATAAAGAGGTGACCTACTTGCCAAATGTAGATCCTGTCTTAACATAATCATTTCATAAGAGGAATAAACATGAAGCTATGTTTGGAACATAGTTTGATGGAAAGGAGTATGGACCCTTGGGGATAGTCTACCCTGACTCCAATCCCTCGATGCTAAGCCATCATCCACAAGAATACATATACATATATATATGTTTTTGAAAAAAGGATAGGTACTTTGAAATCATAACCATGCATAATTTTGCTAAATATCCAAATCACTATCTTTTCTTTTATGCATACATGACTGAAAAGTCAAATCATTCTTCATGTCATACTTTCATGCATAAGTGACTAAAAATTCAAATCGTTCTTTATGCCATACTTTCATGCATAGGAATAGCGTCATTCTTAACATAGGTATGAGAAAAGAGTACAGACCCTTGGGGATAGTCCACTCTAACTCTAATCCCAATCCTATGCTCCTTCAAACCTTCTCATATGGTGTAAACACCCATTATTTTGCTCAAAGAGCCATATCTTAGACATAGTGTAATAACAACTTAGTTATACCCATTCTTTACTTGAAAACATAGTCATAAACATCTTTGGGACTTAGCCCACATCAAAAGCTTCATAAAAAACCTTGATCATGAATGCAAATGCCATGAATGATAAATGAATAACATGGGTAATGGATATCAACATTTAAATTATCATAATAAAATAGATTCATTCTTAAATCATAATGAAATCCATAATTAAAACTTGATTCATACTACCCATGCTTGAATTGAAGACTTAAAGGGACATGCATAATTGAATCTTATAATTTCAATGTAAATCATGATAATTGAACTTAAATCACTTTAAAATCATCAAGTAAGTACAACCCATACTTCAATTTAACCAAATCAATAATAATCTAAAAGACCCAAATTCAAAGTAAGCTTAATTTCATAAATTCAAGTGTAAAAGAGTTTTGGGGTCCTCTTGGGTTAAAGGAGAATCATGAATCAATCTCATGTACCTTGATTAACTCAAAGCTTTAGAGAGAAGAATTCTTGAAGAAGAAGACTTCCTTGGATTCAAACTTAAATCTTCAACCCGCACTTGAAAGAGAGCCTTTAGAAGAGAGAGTTCGAATATAATACTAAGTGTTGAAATAATTTGAATAGGATGAAGGTGTATATACTAATGCAAGGGTTTAGGAGGGCTTAGGAAGACTAAAATGGTCTTAGGAACACACCAAAATTACACTTAAACCATTAATGAAATGGATAATAAAAGTTGTCAATGTCACCCTCACAGCCCACTACACAGACCTTGTAGTGGCACACGGGTCATGAACCCCCAGTCTAGATGCACTTAGAAAATATTTTACTGATGAAGTTCTGAGATGGTAATTCCATACTTAGAAAAATTTCACTCCTCACATCCATACGGTAGGCCACATAGGTCGTGAGGCCTCACATGGACCATGAACTAGACTGTGGGACCTCACTTGGCCAAGGCCTTGGCTGGTCTTCCTCTCACGGGAAGATTCATGGACCATCAAGTCCCACACAATCCGTGAAGCCTCCTTTCTCGTTGACACAAATTCTAGAATGCTAACCTTATACATAGAATCGATCCTTAAGGAAGGTCATCGCAAAACACCGTACCACGTCTTGTGAGAGGTCAGACGGGCCTCTTCATGGATCATCAAGTGGCATACAACCCGTGAAGGGCACCATGGTGCCATGCCTTAGCTAAATTCTAGAAAAGAATGCCTACACAGGTAGTCCCACCAAAAAGGCCATAACTTCCTCACTGAACTCCAAATCAAGTGAAACCAAGTGCGTTGGAAAGGTAACTCAAAGAGCCTTAATTTTATAGGTCATGGACCACTCAGTTTTACTTGTGGTAAGATTTATGATTAGTTAAATCGACCCTCCCAATGGTTAGCACACAAAACTCAACCAACGTGATTTCTTTGAACACGACCACTTAAGAGAGACTTATGAAGATCATTAACCAACCAAAGTAGGTTCTAAATTAGAGCTAAGTTGTTACAGTTATTGGGTACTAACAATACTTTTCCTATTATTGTTGTTGTAGTTCTTGATGACGAATAGGTGGAGGCATTAACTGTGGTTCTTAAATGAATCAAAACTGCTATTGAGTGGACAATTGCAGACATCATTGGTATCCCACATGGCATATGCACTCACAAAATTTAGCTTGTCAAGGATTATAAACCCAGCATTGAGAACCAATGACATCTCAACCCACTAATGCAAGAGTTTGTGCGCAAAGAAGTCATAAAATGATTAGATGTTGGGGTGATATATCAGATTACTGATAGTGAATGGGTGATTCTGATTTAGTGTGTTCCAAAGAATGGATGTATCACTGTGGTCCCTAATTCTAGTAATGAGTTGATTCATATGAGACTAGTCATAGGTTGGAGGGTTTGCATGGATTATCGCAAACTAAATGCATCAATAGAGAAAGATCACTTCCACATGCCATTCATGGACCAGATGCTTCACTTGGCAGGAAAATGAGAGTACTATTTTCTTGATGGATATTCGGGCTACAATCAGATTATTATTGCTCTAGATGTCCAAGAGAAGACCACTTTATATATTCTTTTGGCACCTTCGCTTTTAAGAGGATGTCATTCGTATTGTGTAATGCACCATCCACATTCCAGAGATGCATGATGTCCATTTTTATATGGTAGAGGATACTATTAAGGTATTTATTGATGACTTCAGTATGGTTGGAGATTCATTCAACGATTGCTTGAAGTATTTGCATGACGTGCCGCAAAGAAGTGAAGAATGTTATCTTGTTCTAAATTAGGAAAAGTGTCACTTCATGGTAAAGGAAGGCATTGTGTAGGGGGGAAAAATCTCCATCAAAGACATATAGGTTGATAGACCCAAAGTTGAGGTGATTGAGAAGCTTCCTTCATCTATCTCTGTCAAAGTTGTGAGAAGTTTCTTGGTGTATGCAGGCTTCTACTAACAATTTATAAAAGATTTCTCAAAGATTGCACATCCATTATGCAAGCTACTTGGAAGGATTCTAAGTTCGTGTTTGATGATGCATATCTGAAAGCATTTGAAGGGTTGAAACAAAAGCTAATATCAGCACCCATAATAGTTGATCTAGATTGGACTTAACCCTTCAAGATCATGTGTGATGCAAGTAAGGTTGCACTTGGTGTGCCCTTGGGACAGCGTAGACAAAAGATTATACATCCCATTTACTATGCCTATAAATCTCTAAACACAACACAAAAAAACTACACTATCACTTAGAAGGAGTTACTTGCAGTGGTCATTGCATTTGAGATGTTTAGATCATAAATTTTGGGGACCAAAGTCATCATACACACTGACCACTCAAATTTAAGGTATTTGATAGCAAATAAGGATGCAAAACCAAGATTAATTTGATGGGCATTTCTTCTCCAAGAGTTTTATTTGGAGGTGATTGACAGAAAAGGGATAGAAAATCAAGTTGTAGAACAACTATCCAGACTCAAAGATGAGGCAATGGAAAAGTTCAATGATGGGGTTGATATTGATGATTCATTCCCTAATGAGTGAGTATTATTAATACCCTATGATTTGATACCATGGTTTGTGGATTACAAAAATTACTTAGTTAGTGATATTGTGCAACTAAATTTGACTTCTTACCAGCTCCATAAGTTTATGTTTGATGTGATGAAGTTTATCTGGGATGATCCATTTTTGTTTCATGTCTAAGCAAATGGGATTATTTGTTGTTGTGTTCCCGAAGCAGAGATGATGAGAATTTTGGACCCTTGTCATTGATCGTTGGTCGTCGAGCATCATAGTGGGATCATAACAACACATGAAATCTTGCAGTGTGGCTACATTGGCCAACCACCCACTAAGATGCCAAGGACTTCGCTAAAGCTTATGATAAGTGTTAAAAAAGAAAGTGGCATTTCCTGAAAGAATGAGTTCCCACTTAACCCTATCATGGTGATCGAGTTGTTTAATGTTTGGGGTATAGACTTCATGGGGCCATTTGTTAGTTCTTATGGGAACAAATACATCCTAGTTGTTATCAATAATGTCTCAATATAGGCAGAGGCAGTTGTGCTTCCAAACAATGAAGGTAAGAGTGTCACAACATTCCTCAAAAGAATATCTTCTCTCAATTTGGCACTCCTCTAGCAATCATCAGCGATAGAGGTTCTCATTTTTGCAATTGGTTGTTCAAATCTCTCCTTGAGAAGTATGGGGTGAAACATAGAATGGCAATGCCTTACCATCCCCAGATAAGTGGGCAAGTGGAGATATCTAACAGGGAGATTAAATAGATTCTATCCAATAATGTAAATGCTAACCGGACAGATTGATCACAAAGGCTTGATGATGCATTGTGGGCATACTGAACAATATTTAAAACTCCCATATGTATGTCCCCTTACCAACTTTTCTTTCGTAAAGCTTGCCACTTACCTGTAGAGCTTGAGCACAAGGCGATGTGGGATCTCAAGAAGTTGAATTTGGACTGGAATGATGCGATAAACTCGAGGTTGAGACAACTCAATGATCTTGATGAATTCCTCTTGAGAGAATATAAGAGCTCAGCCCTGTACAAGTAAAGGATAAAGTTGCAGCATGATCATCGCATTGAGCATCACCAGTTAGCACCAGGAGACTTGGTCCCACCATATAATACTAGGTTGAAGTTATTTCCTAGAAAACTCAAGTCCAGATGGTTGGGTCTATTCAAAGTCTCACATGTTTTTGACCATGGGGTTGTTGAATTGGAGAAGGAAAATGGCACAAGATTCAAAGTAAATGGCCAAAGAATCAAACAATACCCTAGCAATACTAAGGAAGCACAAACAGTGGAAATATGGGCGCTTAGTGAAGTTTGAGTAATCAAGTAGCCTACGTTGTGCTGCGACACTAAATTAGGCGCTTCTTGGGAGGTAACCCAAGACCAATACTAGCACTTAGGCACCCAGGTATGTTCCTTTGGACCCATATGCTTTTCTTTTGCTATATTTTGTTGCATTGAAGATAATGCAAATGATTTTTGATAGGGGTGTGGGTAGATGTAGGCCTCAACAAAGTCTGAGTAACCAAGGCCTACAACTATCCTAATTTTTGAGTCTGGGGGATTTTCTTGCTTGTGTTCTTTCCCTAAGGACATTTATTTTCTATTGAACCGACATGTTTAAAATGTGTAAGTAGTATTAGTAGCATTTTGTATTGATATTCTTGGCATATGTTAGTTTTGTTGAAAAATGATACTTCTTCTATTTTTTAATGATGTGTTGTTAGATACGTTTTGATGTCATCCATGTGAAATAAATGATTGATAGTATTTATTCTAAAAAATTAAGGATTAATTATGATAAAAAGCTTGATTTAAGAAGTCTTTGTTAACATTGTATTTAGTGCCAAGTGTGTGTGAGTGTATTGCATGATTCTAATACTGTGTTTCAATTCAGAACTTGCCCTGTTACTTTGACTGAGGTTGTAGGTTATTTTATTAGGAAAGGATCTTAGGCCATTCTTCATATTAGTCCACTTAGCCTAAATAGACCGACCAAATGCATCATGTACCCTTTGTTCCTAATGTTTAAGCCTTACATGTACCCGTTCTTTGTAAATAACTAAGTAATCAAACCTTTTTGTCTATGAAATCTTGAATTTAGCCCTGGTCCTTTCTTAAATATTGTGTGCTTCGACTTAGGCCAATGGCCTAAGTTAAGGGTGGCTACCAAAAGTGTCCTTGGTTCAAGGGTTTTGAATTGTGCAACTCAACTCAGGCTAAAAGCCTAAGTTGAGGGTGGTTGTTGCAAAGGAATCACCCCAAATGGGAATAGAAGTATAGGAATACAAAGAAAAAGGGTAAATGTAAAATGGGTGCGAAAAAAATAAATAAGATGCCTAAATTTTGAGCTGAAAAGAAAAAGAATTGTGAAAATAAAAGGCATAGAGCTGAAAGTTAGAATAAGGCACCAAAAGCGTGTAAAATAAGAAAAAGGGATCAAGGTGGCAAAAATATCAGTGTTGGTAGGATAAAAGTGTGAAATAATGTAGTATCAAGGAGGGCCATTAGTCACTATGTTCTAAAAATATCATACCAAATCCCCTCGAGCCTACATTACAGCTAAGAAAGTCTTATAGTGATCCTAGTCCAAGTAGTCGAAGCTCATAGTCACGAGTATAGGGGGAAGCTCATGGTATTATACACAATGTCTGAATATTTGTTGTGGGCATGTGTTTGTTAGTCCCGAGCATTGAATTTGAACATATCATCATGAGTGAGATAATGGACTTCTTTTGTGAGGGAACTTGAATTGCATTGTTGATCTTACATTGCTTTGGTGAGTGTTTGGTTATCTACATTATTGTATTTGTCATAGTTGCACTGTCGTATCTTGACTCACATGAGTTTGTTTGATTATTGTCTGATATATGCACTAATGAGTTTGAACTGGGTATCTGTGATTTATTTAGAGATGATGTATTGTAACGACCCGGAAGTGGGGCCTAGTTGTGACATGGTGAAGGAGAACCTGAAAGTCCTTGATCAAGCCATCATAGCATCATTTACTCACATCATCGGTTCAAAAACGTGAAAAAGTAAATACGTAGCACATAATTCTAGAGAGAATGGGGCTTTGGACTCAAGCTATAGGGATGTTGCCGGGAATGGGATGAACATGGATAAAGTTGCACATAACAAGTATATCTAAGGGGCGGGTAAGTAGGATTCCAGCTATGGGGGCATACCGGGTTAGGGGACTTTCCACATAAGCACATTACCAACATTCATAAGCCAACACATAATCATAAGCATCATCGGACCATCATATTCATAATCCAATCCCAATAGTCATAATATATCAACAAAACATAATACAACGTACAAGAGTTTTACATGTCCAATATAGCCTCTACATAAGATAGGATGGGGCCTCGATATAATCCAGGCTCACCCTCAAGTCATAAAATAAAGAAAATTAAACAATACAAGAAAGATGAAAGGTAGTTATTGCCCTTGAACTAAAGGGCTCACCACAAGCAAATTGCTTCAAAGATGTCACTCGTCGTCCAACGGTAGATAGAGATCATCATCGTCCCTACATGGTTAGAACATGTAGACAAAGAGTATGGGTTAGCACAATAAAGAACTAAGTATGTGGGCATGCAATGCATATGACATGATAATATGACCAAGCGAAATGACAAGGGGACAAAAGGTACGAAAAGGAATGCACGTAGCCAAGATAAGTATATAATAACAATATGCCATGCCATGAAGCATGAAATATAACCAACGAATCAATATTATTGCAGGGATGTGACCTCAACCGATAACGGAGAGAACTCGAGCGAGATACTACTTGGATTCGGACTACTTGCCAGGTAGATTCCTAGTCACCCTTCAACAAGGGGAAAACATAACAAGTCATCCCATCTAGGGAGAAATCTCATGTTGGCACATGGTTTGACAGAAAGGAGTATGGACCCTTGGAGTTATTCCACCCCGACTCTAATCCCTCGGTGCTAAGCCTCATCCCACGAGAATACATATATGCGTGCAAGCCTTTCAAAATGGATGGTTTACATTCCTTTCAAAATCATGCATCATTAAGCAAACCATATCATTATCATAATCCATATCCATACTTAGGCTCAAAAGCCAACAAGAATTTCCAAAACCCTTTCCATATCCATGCAATAGAAGTAGCTCATCTACATAGATTATCATATCAAGCCTTCATAACATATCAAAATAGTGCAAGCACCCATAATGCTCAAAGAGCCATAATAAGAGACTATGTGATCACAAGTCGTAACATATCATGTAATAACAAGAGGGCCATTCCCTTAACAAGAATTTAAACATAACCATACTTTAATACATATGTCATGAATGAGGAATCAAGTGCATGGATAATGGAGTTTCAAACCCTAAACCATAATTTAATAGGTAACTTAACATAATTAATGAGAAAATCCCAAATTTCAAGTATAATGCAATTTACCCATGCATATTAAACCATGAAAGGGACATGCACTTCAGACCTTCAAGAGTTTCAATGAAAATCATGAATTTCAAACTTAAATCAACTTTAAATCACCTAATTTCTACAGCCCACAACTCAATTCAACTAAATACATCAAAATTCAAAGAACCCATAATTAAAAAAAACTTAAATTCATAAATTAAAGATGAGGGTTCTTGGGTCTTCATGGATGAAAGGGAATCCATGAATCAATCCCACATACCTTGAGATTAGCCAAGGGAATTGGATGATTTTCCCAAAAAATTTCAAGATTTCATCAATAGAGGTCAAGAGGATTGAGAGAAATTTGGTGAGGATTGAAGAGTGTTAGAATGGATGAAAGGGGATTAGGGTTTGGTTTAGGGGTGTTAGGAGACCTTAGAAAGGCGAAAAGGGACATAGGATTAAACTAAATTACAAATTAATGATTAATGATACGGGCTAGATCACAGAAAATAGGGTCGCATTGAGGCCATCCAATGTCCGTGAACTGGCTCACGGACCGTGGGCCTATCCGTGAGACCACATTTGGTCTCGGCGGCTTGAACTCTCAGGGAACTTTCTGGATCAACTCACGAGGGGCCTCACGGACCGTGTAGCTGCACATGGACGGTGTACTGGTATATGGAGCATCACTTGGTCAAGAGTCCATCCCCGAGCCTTGATCAACTCTCTGGATCACTTCACGGGAGACCCTCACGGAACATGAAGGCTCACACGGACCGTGAAGTGGTTCGTGGAGTTCCACTTGGTCTGGGGCCTGGTCCAAGCTCCAGGGAAGCTCACTGGATTGAATCACGAGACACACCATAGACTGTGAGCCACCAAACAGTCCGTGGTCCCTTACTTCATCTCCGTCCGAAATCCTTTTCCAGCATACTTTCAAAAATGGGAAGTCTCACTGCAAGGGTCATAACTTCCACATTCGAACTCCGAATTAAGTGAAACCAGTTGCGTTGCGAAGATAACTAAAATAGATTCAATTGGATATATAATAGCCCACACAGTTCATCTTATACCAATAGATATGGTTTTTCAAAGTCAGTGCTTCCTAAACGGCCTTACAACCTTTCACCAAAACAATTCCTTTGAATCCGGCCACTTAATTACAACCCATAACTACCAAAATTCAACCATGATGAATCCAACACTAACCTTTACCAACTATTACAAAGTTCAAAATTTTTTGGGTCGTTACATCATCTCCCTTTAGGAACATTCGTCCTTGAGATTAATACCACATACCTTGAGATTAGCCAAGGGAATTGGATGATTTTGCAAGAAAGATGATTTTTCTCCAAATTTATTCAAGCTTTCATCAATGGAGGTCAAGAGGATTGAGTGAATTTTAATGAGGATTGAAGAATGTTACAATGGATGAAAGGGAATTAGGGTTTGATTTAGGGGTGTTAGGAGACCGTAGAAAGTATAAAAGGGGCATAGGATTAAACTAAATTACGAATAAACCATTAATGAGACAGACAAGATCTCATAAAACAGGGCCTCACGGAGGCCATCCAGTGGCCGTGAACTAGCTCACAGACCGTGGGCTTGTCCGTGAGACCACACTTGGTCTCCGCTTCGGCTTGAACTCTCGGGAGGCTTTCTAGACCAACTCACGAGGGGCTTCACAGACCTTGTATCTGAACACGAACCGCGTACTGGTCCATGTAGCATCACTTGGTCTGGAGTCCAGCCCCGAGCCATGATCAACTCTCTGGATCACTTCACGGGAGACCCTCACGGACCGTGAAGGCTCACACGGACCATGAAGCGGTTCGTGGAGTTCCACTTGGTCCGAGATCTGGTCCAAGCTCCAGGGGAGCTTACTGGATCAACTCACGAGACACACCATGTACGGTGAGCCACCAAACGGTCCATGGTCCCTCACTTCATCTCCGTCCCGAATCTTTTTTCAGCATACTTTCAAAAATGGATAGTCTCACTGCAGGGGCCATAACTTCCACATCCGAACTCCGAATTGAGTGAAACTAGTTGCGTTACAAATATAACTCAAAGATATTTGATATATAATAGCCCACACAATTCATCACATACCAAGAGATATAACTTTTCAAATTCAGTGCTGCCTATACGGCCTTACAACTTTTCACCAAAATAATTCCTTTGAATCCAGCCACTTAATTACAACCCATGACTACCAAATTTCAACCATGACGAATCCAACACTAATCTTGACCAACCATTACAAAGTTCAAAAAATTTTGAGTCGTTACATGTATATCATTAGATTGAAGTCTATGAGTTGTTATATTTCTTATGTAGATTGGGTTCGTCACTTGAGGACAAGCAAATATTTTAAGTTGAAGGTGTTGATGTGCTGGCAAAATTCAACAGTTTTGATGCTTTAAACTTAGGATTTTGTGTGTTCTCAAAGTGATGTTAGTAGGTTTGATGTGTTTTTATGTTGATTTTACAGGATTATAGGAATCAGGATGATTTTTTACCAAGTGCTACAGATTGTAGGGTTTTGGTGATTTAAGATTCCTTCTACATGTAACCTTGATTGTCCGATTTCCTTCTACAAGGACCGTAACCTTGATTGTCTAATTTCCCGATTCCAGTTTTCCTAGTTAGATTTGTATTCTACTTATTATAAATAGGTTTTTAAAGTTTTCATTGAGAGGAGGACATATAGAACGTGGAGAACGAATAGATAACACTACTTGTGATTATTTTTTCTTTGATATTCGATCTATAAAATCTTGATTTCTTATGAAGATATTGGATTTCTTGTTCTTCAATTCATCATTGTAAGTGATTAATTATGCTATTCCATAACATGATTTCTTCATCTACAATGAACATACATAGCTAAATCCACAACCAGGTGTCCCGACCCGAGAGTAGGGCCTAGACGTGACATGGCAAAAGAGAACCTGAGAGTCCTCAATCAAGCCATCTTAGCATTGATTCACACATCATCGGTTCGGAAGTGTGTATAATAACAAGTAGCAAATAATTCTACAAGATTTTGGGGCTTTGGACTCAAGCTATGGGGATATCATCGGGGAAGGGATTTGCATGAATCACATAGCACATAACAAGTACGTTCTAAGGGGCGGGTAAGTATGACTCAAGCTATGGGGACAAAAGGGACTTGGGAATTCCCATATAAGCACATTCTCATCAAGTCATATCATAGTAACATAAGCATAATATAATCAAAGCGTAAATAACTATGGCATCTTAACAAACACATAGATTGGCATACAATAGAATCTGATATGTCCAACAATGGATCTACATAGAATAATATGGGACCATGACATAACCCGAGCTCACCCTCAAGTCATAAGATAGAAAAGACATGACAAAGCATAAGATAGAGGAAGGTGGGTCTTGCCCTTGAAATAAAGGGCTTACCACTAGCAACAATCCAAGATATCCAAGCTAAACGTCCAAAGGTGGATAGAAGTCATCTCCGGCTCCTACATGGTTAGAACATGTAGATAAAGAGTATGGGTTAGCACATATAATGCACTGAGATGTGGGCATGTAATGCATATGAACGTGAGCCTACAAACAAGCTAGATGATAAGGGCACATATATAGAAGGAGAAGATAGGAAATAATAGTATACCAATATGCCATGAAGTTCATGATGCATGAAATGTCGTAATGCTTAAAGTATAGGGGATGAGACATAATCGACATCACAATCCATCCGAGCCAATACATGAACTCTCAAAGTCAGGCCCCCATAAGAGGGATTAGGGTGACTACTTACCAAGGGTAATCACACCACACCTTACAGGAACAACACCCATTTCGGTATGATGGCTACCTTCCTTACGACCCAGTCATTTCAGAAGGATTTACAAGTCATACTATATCAAGATACCTATGCTGGCATATAGTTTACGAGAAAGGAGTGGAACCCTTGGGGATAGCTCACTTATTACTCCAATCCCATCGTTGCTCGCTCATCATCCCACAAGAATACATATACATATACGTGCTTTCAAATGAAGGATAAGTACTTTCAAATCAATGCAATGCAAGGGTGGGCAAAAAAGCCAAAACGTAATTCAAGTAACAAGTGCAAGGGAAAATACATAGGAGTAGCTCATTCAAGACAAGTGCAAGATGGTGTAATCACCCAATTATGCCCAAAACCAAGTCAAGACAAGATGTGATCACAATCTAGTCATATCCCATGTCTTACAAAAATCAAGTCAAGTCAAGGTGGGACTAGCCCATAACAAGAGTTTCTTCAAAATCAAGTTTTAAGTTTGCATATTCCATGAATGATGATGAGAATAACATGGAAAACTAGAATTCATAATTTAAACTCATAATAAGAAGAATCCATATGAAATTCCTAGTTAAATCAACAATTCAAGCTTAAATAATATCACTCATGCATAGATTTAAAGAGTAAGGGGACATGCATAATTGAACCTTCAGAAAATCAATGGAATTCAACAAATTAGGGCTTGAATCACTTTAAAATCAACAATTAAATATAGCCATACTTCAATTTAATCAAAACAATAATAAATTTAAAGACCCATATTTAAAGTAAGCATAACTTTATAAAAATCAATTGAAGAAATTAATTTGGGGCTTCATGGTTGAAAGGAGCCATGAATAAATTCCCACATACCTTGATAATCAGGAAGCTTTAGAGAGAAGAGAGATTGAAGAAGAAGACCCCTTTGAATTCCAAATCAAACCTTCAAGCTATGCTAGGAAGAGAGCCTTTGGAAGAGAAAACTTTAAAATAATCTAAGTGTTGAAGGGATTTTGAATTGAATGAGAGTGTAAAGGCTAAATCAGGAGTTTAGGAGAGCTTAAAAATGCTAAACGTCCCTAGGATTTGTTAAAAAGTATAATTAAACCATTAATTAAATAAGAAAGAAAAACTAAAAATATCACTGTCGAAGACTACTACACGGACCGTGTAGTGACTCACGGTCCGTGAGCCCTACCATGAGCTTGAACTTGAGGATGATACACCAACCTTGCAACGGATAGGAAAAGTTTGAAACGTCACCCACATGGTCAAATTCATAGACCATGAGGGGTCACACGATCTGTGAGCTTCCCCCGTGAAGCCATACTTGGAAAATGACTTGCCAACGAGGATTCCTTACTTAGAAAAATTTCTCTTCTCACAAACACACGGCTAACCACATGAGTCGTGAGGCTTCACTCGGACCGTGAGGTGGTCCGTGGAGCCTCCCTTGTCTCAGAGCCTTGGCTTTTGGCTGACAAAACCAAATGGGCATGTTCACGGCTCTTGAGCCTTCACACAGTCCGTGAACTCCACCATCAAGTTAACGTGATTCCCAGAACGTTAACCTTATACATAGAATCGATCCTTAGGACAAGGTAATCCAAAAATGCTTTACCATACCTCGTGAGAGGTCACACGACCTGCCTCATGGACCATGAGGTGACACACAGCCTGTGAGAGTGTCGTGAGGCAATGCCTTAGCCAATTTTCCTTTTCCTTTTTCCAGAACGAATATCTGTGCAGGCAGTCTCAGCATAAAGGCCATAACTCCTACATAGAAACTCTGAATTAAGTGAAACTAAATGTTTTGGAAAGACAACTCAAATAGCTTCAATTTGACAGGTTGTGGCCCACACAGTTTATCCCGTACCAAGAGATATGGTTATTTAAATTCAGTACTTTCACAAGACGTCAAGCAAAACTTAACCAATGTGATTTCTTTGAATACGGCCATCCAAGAGAGACTCGGGAAACTTAAAAGCCAACCAAGGTAAGTTCAAATCAGACCTCAATAGACATCAGAAAGTTCAAAAATTTCTAGGTTGTTACATTATCTCCCCCCGGGAACATTCGTCCTCGAATGGGCTAGAACAAGGCTTGAAAGACTCGATTAAAACAAGAAATGGTTCAACATAAAACATAATGCATCATTCATCATTTCATAAAGTCATTTTAAACTCATGTCAAAACATCATTCAAGTCATTTTGTGCACATGTATGCATGACATGCCATGAAACTCAAGAATTAAAGAATTAGGACCATTCGAAAAAAGATAGAACCTAGTACCTTAGGCTAGAGTAGATTGGAAAAGATAAGGATATTGCTTCAGCATGTCCGACTCTGCTTCCCATGTAGCACCCTCCATGTGTTGGTTCCTCCAAAGCTCTTTAACCGAAGCTACCTCCTTGTTATGAAGTCGTTCTACTTGCCTATCCAAGATTTCAATCGGTACCTCTTCCTAAGTCAAGCTCTCCTCAACTGTAACATCCTCCTAAGGTACAATTGCCTTAGGGTCACCAACCAATTTCCTCAACATTGAAACATGGAACACCGGATGAATAAAACTCATGTATGAAGGAAACTCTACTCTATAAGCCACATTGCCAACCCGTTCAACAATCTCATATGGCCCGACATACCAAGGACACAACTTGCCCTTTTTGCCAAAATGAATAATGCCCTTCATAGGTGATACCTTCACATAAACTCAATCACCCACATAAAATTTTAGGTCTCTTTTCCTAACATCCGAGTAAGACTTTTAGCAACTTTGAGCTATTTTTAACCTTTCCCTAATCAACTTCACCTTTTATATAGCTTCAACCACCAAGTTCAGGCCTAACAATGCCACCTCACCCAACTCAAACCATCCCACCGGGGATCTACACCTCCTACGATACAATGCTTCAAATGGAGTCATACCAATGCTAGCGTGAAAACTATTGTTGTAGGCAAACTCGATAAACGGTAGATGATTATCCTAATTCCCCTTGAACTCCAACATACAAGCCCTCAACATGTCCTCCAAAGTTTGAATTGTTCTCTCGGCTTGCCCATCGGTTTGGGGATGGAAAGTGGTGCTCAACTTAATCTTAGTGCTAAACCCTTTTGAAACGATCTCCAAAAGTGAGAAGTAAATTAGGTACCACAATCCGATATGATAGACCTCGGTATACCATAAAACCTCACCAATTCCCAGATATATAGTTTAGCATACTTTTCGGCATTGTAAGTAGTCTTGACCGATATAAAGTGAGCCAACTTGGTCATTCGATCAACAATGACCCATATAGAATCAAATTATTTATGAATACGGGGCAACCAAACTATGAATTTCATATTCACATCTTCCCACTTCTAAGTAGAAATCTCAATATCTTGAGCCAAACCGTCGAGCCATTGGTGTTCCACTTTTACTTGTTGGCAATTCAGACATTCCGATACAAACTTGGCTATGTCCTTCTTCATGCCATGCCTACAATACACCTCTCTCAAGTCCCTATGCATCTTAGTGGATCCTGGATGAATAAAATATTGGAAATTATGAGCATCACTCATGATAACCTCCCTAAGGTCGTTAACATTTAGGACGCACAACCGATCATGATATTGTAGTACACCATCTCCCCCTTAGGAGAAAACCTCTATCTTCTTTTCGACAACCAATTTCTTTAAATCAACCAATGAAGGTTCCAAATCCTATTTTGCTTTTACATCAACAATCACAGAAGACTCAGACCCATTTTGAACAAGAATACTTCCATCATTTGAGTCGGTCAATCTAACACCCAACCTAGCCAAACGGTGCACATCCCTTATCATTTCTTTCTTTCATTGACATGCGACACACTACCCATGGACAACCTACTAAGGGCATCCGCTACGACATTCGCCTTGCCTGGATGATATAAAACACTTATGTCATAGTCCTTGAGTAGTTCCAACCATCTCATTTGCCTCAAGTTAAGATCCCTTTGGGTGAACACGTATTGCAAACTCTTATGATCGGTGAAAATATCAACATGAACTCCATACAAGTAATGTATCTAAATCTTTAAAGCAAATACCACTACCGCCAACTCGAGATCATGGGTCAAATAGTTTTGTTCATAAATCTTCAATTGTCGGGATGCATAGGCTATCACCTTACCATGTTGCATGAGTACACATCCTAACTCGATCCGTGAAGTATCACAATACACCACAAACCCATCTAATCCATTTGGTAAATCCAAGACAGGGGCCGATGTAAGTCGGTCCTTCAAGGTCTGAAAGCTCTTTTCACATTTATTTGACCACACAAACTTGGCTTTCTTTTGAGTCATCTTAGTCAATGGGGATGCAATGGAAGAGAATCCCTTCACAAATCTCCGATAATAATCGACCAACCCAAGGAAACTTCGGATATCAGAAGAGGTCAATGGTCTAGGCCAATTCTTTATGGATTCAGCCTTCTTGGGATCAACCTTAATACCATCATTAGTGCCTTAGCCAATTTTCCTTTTTCATTTTCCAGAATGAATCCCTATGCAGGCAGTCTCACTGTAAAGGTCATAACTCCTACATCAGAACTCCGAATTAAGTAAAACTAAGTGCATTGGAAAGATAACACAAAGAGATTCAATTTAACAGGTTGTGGCCCAAACAATTCACCCCATATCAAGAGATATGGTCATTTAAAGTCATAACTCCCACAAGACATCAAACAAAACTTAACCAACGTGATTTCTTTGAATACGGCCATCCAAGAGAGACTCGGGAAACTCAAAACCCAACCAAGGTAGGTTTAAATCAGACCTCAATCGACATCATAAAGTTCAAAAAATTTTGGGTTGTTACACTAGGGTTGTGGGAACCAAAAGAACTAACGTAGTAAAATCCAGATAATTTGTGATCCTTGAAAAGTGTGCATGTGTATATTAATTCATCCCTTTGATATGAATGCTTTTTAATAGTGGTCGACGTTAGAACTCACCTAATTCTTACTTACTAGATCAAGGGGTAAAGAATTAGATAAAGGGAAATTAACAGGATTCAATGTGATCTCTATCATCCTATCAACCTAAACTAATCACGGGATGGTTGAACTGGGATAAAAAGTAAGGGTTAGTAATGCAACACTGCGGGGATAGATCAAATGACATAGTGAAATTTATTTCTCGCCTGAATCAAATGGTTAGGTAACCATAATTTAGCAATTTTGTACGCTACACACTAGAAAAGATTATAATTATCTAGCTATATTGAGTTAGGAATCCATGGGGAATATAATACTCTAGTTACTTC
>JBCEWC010004959.1:0-26005 GCA_038996855.1 Solanum aculeatissimum | reverse complement strand
AAAATAAATAAATAAGAATTATGTGAGAGCGCCACGTAGGCGGGCTCCCAATACTCTTTTATATATATATATATGATATATGATATATGATATGTGCATGGTGGTAAGAAATAATATTAAATGGTGCTCGTGTCCACGAGTTAGAAGGGAGTGAAAAGGTTTAACTCTCTAATTTCTTATTAATCTTAACACTAATCCATCCTAATCTTTCTCAACTTTAATATGTAAGAGGAAAAAGTATAATCATGCTTTTATAGAATACTATCATCTACATACATAAGTGATAGCACTGAGTTAGCCATGATTTCAATCGTGATGCCTGTCAAGTGTCAACTCATACTCCTTGTACACACTTGTCAATCGCATGATGATAACCCAGTATCAGAGGTGTCAAATGGGATGGTTAGATTGAAATTGAAAATATTAAAGTGAATTACAATAAAAATTGAGTTAGGTCATGACCCGTCCAATTTGATTATCATAATCTCAATTGTTTTTAACGTATTATTATTTATGTTTTATAATCACAATTTGAGTTTCAATTCAGGAAAATAAAAATAATAAATTAGAAATAGATAGATAAATCCTCGAAGATATAAAATAGATAGTAATCCATACCTTTAATATGAATACATATATAGTGCAATGCAAATAAAGAGCCTTAAAAGTTAAAACAGATTGAAATTCAAAATTAAATTGGGATCAATTGAAGATCTTTTAAAAAATGAGTTAAGGTTTGAATGGGTTGAAATTAAATTCAATTCAAATTATTTTGAGTCAAATCCATAAAAATTTGAACGAATTGAATGAGTTACTATATTTGGGCTCGTTTTGATATTATTAGGCCTTAACCAATAAATATACTTTAGATTTAGGAAAAATTACCTAAATACACAATTTTACTGTATTTTCTAAAAAACCCTAACGTTTGAAAAAAATTCAAAAATTCTTATTTTCTTGTTTCTCTTTCTAATTTTCTGATACAAGACACTACATACTCTCATTCTTTTTTTAGCTCTCCTAAAATCATGCCTAAATTACAGGCTCCATTTTAGATAATTTTATCTCATAAGTGTTTTCTTCTTATTTTTCTCATTGCGTTGGAATCCTAATAAAAGTAGGAGAAATTTTTCATCATCCCATTTTGGCTTTCAATACACCAATTTCTTGATTTATTTTTTAATTTCAAATCATTGTTTTTCATTTCAAAGTTCTGATACATATAGATTCTTGTCCATTTTTTTAGTATTGGTAGTACCCAATTGGTTCCTCAAAATCAAGATTCAAAATCAAGATGTTTCTCAAACTGAAGATGTTCCTAAGATGATGTTA
The DNA here is from genome assembly GCA_038996855.1 of Solanum aculeatissimum. Lineage (NCBI taxonomy): Eukaryota > Viridiplantae > Streptophyta > Magnoliopsida > Solanales > Solanaceae > Solanum > Solanum aculeatissimum. Next base: position 24,673 of record JBCEWC010004959.1, on the reverse strand, counting down.
CTCATGAGTTTGTTTGGGATGAGGATGATTTTCATGAAAATAGATTCAAACAATGGAACGATCCTTTCGCGAAGAAATTGCAAGAAAAGAAAGTGAAGAATGGTGTAGTTTCAAGTTCAAAATCTCCAATTGAAAAAACTTCTAAAAAAGAGCAAAAAATTGAACCAGTTACTAGTCGTCTTTCTTTATCAAAATTTTTAATTTCTAATGTATCTGATAGTTTTTTACCTTATAAATTATGTATAATATATACTTTTCAACATTATGATACATTATAACTTATAATGTACAAAGTGTTGTGTTTCAATATTATTGTTGATACAAATTCTAAATTTATAAATCATAGATTTCTATGTATCATGTTATTGGTTATGTGCTTGATACATAACTAATGCAAATTTAAATAATTTTTAGTACCAGATATATTCAATTAGAATTATTCACAAATCTAGGATTATTTTTGATACACAGTCCTAAGTTTGTTATATATTAATTTATATGTATCATGTTTATAGTTTTATACTTGATACATAATTGCTGTAAATTTAAGTAATAGTTAGAATCAGAATCATTCAAGTAGTATCGCTCACAAGCCAAGGATTATTTTTGATACATAAACCTAAGTTTTTGATAAATAAATTTTTATGATTCGTGTTTATGATTCTGCGGTTGATACATATCTGCTGCAAAATTAAGTACAAGTTAGTATAGATACATTTAATAATTCACAAATTTTGAATTATTCTTGATACATAACTTAAAATATCTATATCATAAATAATTATGTATTTTATTAATAATTCTCTACTTGATACATAGTTATTTGCAAATAGTATTACAAGTTAATACCATATGCATTCAACTAGTATTATTCATAATTTTTTAGATCATTCTTGATACATAACTCAAAATATTTGTATCAAATAATTTTTGAGCTCTAGAAAAGTTGAAAATCAAGATTTCAATCGGATTCAATATATGAAAAAAGGAAAGATACATTTTCATATTATCAAAAATTATAGATGAAAAGCTATAAATAAAATGTAAAAATTGATAATTGATTTATGCAAAAAATATATATATATATTTTGCGTGATAAAAATTTGGGAGATAAAAATTTATTATGATTTGGAATATATTTGGGAGAAGAAAATTTAAAATTTGAAATTGTTTGAAGTTCCTAAAATTTTAGGAGAAGTTAATATCAATTTATTTTGCGTGATTTGTGGAACTGACATTTAATTTTACTTTGAATTTTCTTTTTAATCTCAACAAACAAGTTGTGTAATGTATCTCCATTTATGTTTCCAGATGATTGTTATGTATTTGGATGACACAAAGTTAAGAAAAATTTGTAATTGATAAAGATAGAGATAGAATATAATTTGCTCAACACACTATGTGATTTTATGTAAATTACACTTAGGTTTAAGAACCTTCCTATGAAGCTCCTTTTATTGCACATGCATTGCTTGAAATAATCATACATGGCACAACATAAATATTACAATTTTATTCAATATGACAATATGTCATTATAATATATAATATGCAAAAAGAGATTCAACATATAAAAAAATAAACACAAACACAAGCTAAAAATTATATTAAAAATAATTTTAATATTGTATAAACAATGTAATTGAATTTTTGGTGATGGAAATTCAAATGTCCATGATCTTTAATTAATTTATAATACAATGGTAAGACTTTGGAACTTTTGATGCTTAAATTCAAAAAGTTAATCCTATGCTTAATTTAAATTGTTCACTTGCTATGTCTTCACATGCTTTTGTATCTTTAAATATAGAAAAGAAGAAAAAGAAGAAAAGGAAGAATATTTTCTATCCTGCACAAGTACTGATGAAATTATGAAAAATGATTTTTGTAATACTCATGGGCATAATAATTTAAGACATCAAATATCAAGTAATGCTTACGGGCGTAATAATTCTATCTTTAATGACAAAAATATTCTATAAATGAAAAGTAAAGTTTTGAATCATCCTTTTCTATTCTTTTTTGAAAATATTAAGTAATGTTTTAAGATTGATATTCCTATTAATTTGAAGTTATACTGTTAATTTATTTTCTCTTTTATACTTATAAATACATCATGCTAATTTGATTATCTTAGTAAATAATTTTTCACTCATGAGGTAACCCCATCAATGAAAAAAAAGTAACAATATTTTATAGTAAAGTCATATAACTATATATAATATTTTTTTATATTCAAATCAATATTAAGTTTTTGCATTTTTTGGTGCTTAATATATATGATGTTTTGATTTTGATGTTATAAAAAAAAAACTCATCATTGTTGGTGTTTTATGCAAAACTTCTGTTGATTATAACGAGATGTGATTCATCATCTTGGCCTTAATGTAGATTGCAATGATCAAGCATAAAATAATTGTGATAAAAAAATTTAGATGCTAGCGGAGTACATGTTACATATACTTAAACAATCAAAGGCATGTATAATAGAGTCAAGATTCAAGTATCGATAATAGAAGGAGATTTGAAGCAATTTTCAATTGATTAGAATTAGGTTGCACAAAGGAACAATTCTTAGCCGATTTTTTTTTTTGGGGATCGATGAATTGACATGGAGAATCGAAGATGAGGTGTACCATGATGTATGTTATTTATGGATGACATTATTCTGATTGACAATATTTAAGGTGGAGTTCTTGCTAAGCTAGAGAATTGAAGACAGAGACTAGCGACAAAAGGGTTTGAATTCATCATTAAGATCAAGATTTAATATTTGAAGTGCAAGTTAAAAATTCACATATTATTTATGTTTTTATTTTTAATATAATATAAATTACAAAAATATATATTATTCAACATGACATACATGTGCAACTCACGTGCGAAAAAATAGTTGATTCTTAATAATCTAAACTATAAGTGGTTTGTCTGTATATGGACATAACTTGCACTAGTGGGTTGGAACAAAACTAGCAATCAATTGACGGTTCACAAAGACCAAACTAAGCAATGATGAGTTAGGTTAGAAAAACATTGGGATTAAGAATTGGGCAGGGGCATCACAAGTGCAAACCCCAACAACCAAAAATTAGGACGTAGATTCGGTCAATTAAGTGAATCTTAGGTTGTCACCCCTTCAATATGCAACGAAGGTCATCAACCTAGGCTATGGGTCTTCATGATCACTCATTTGCCCCGTCTAGGTAACTGTGGATCCACGTTATACCACTTTCTTTTTTTATATGGCTTTGTCTCGTCTTTTCTTTTGGTATCCAACAATGTGGTACTAATGTGTTAACTATCTCACCTTTTTACACCTAAAAATTTACGAAAAAGGAAAAATTACTTATTATATAACCTTAAACAATCAAAAATCAAGATAATTAGTTGTGTTCTCCATTTAAGATAATCATCCTGGGAAAGATAATCTTTAATTTTCCTTTATAGCTTATTGAATTAAAGAAATTATTTCATTTAGTCAATATGGACGTTTTCTAAATTTGAGTTAGTTTTTAGTATTATTTGTTTCATTTATTTTTCACTAGCAAAGATCATCAATCAATGGCACAAGATGTGTGTACATGTGTGCGTCTAATAATGAATTGATGTAAATATGGTCTGTGTTTACTCTTAAATGATACGATTACGATTATGTTTACAGGCGTAACTTAAGGACACTCAATTGAGATGAATATAAGGTTTGTATATTAGTATATTACTATAACTTGCTTGATTGATAGAACAAGGTGAAAAAAATAACAAATACATAATTAAAACAGCAAGATAAATAAAATAGATAAGCCTGAATTCCTATGATAACTAACAACATTGAGTAAATTTGATATCATTAAAATTCTCCAGAACATGAAATAGCAAAGCTCAATGGCTTAAGATCACAAAGTAAAAATATATTATTGGTAAATGAAAAATGATCTTATCCTTTGTACTAGTTGTTTAGACAATATTTATAAATAAATTTTTTCTATGGAGCATTACTTGCAAAAATCAATCCCACAAAAATCTTCATTTATTTATGTTTGCACTTGTTATGTAACGATTGAGAAATATCACGAATCTTCTGATAACAACTGAGTTTTTCTCAATCTTGTTCGAATGTAACCTAGTACCTGATCTTATGATTTTAAAGCTAGATAGGTACACTAGTGTGATGCCATTCTTAAATGTCCTAAATTGAAACCTCTCCAAATATGATTGTTTCTTTCCGTTGAAGTTGGATAGATATAAAACCACACAACTCTGTTCATAGGATCTGGATTTTTTCGTCGTAAGTATATAAGATTGAACCTAGTGATACTTTACATGTACCTATATTTTAAGACTCATTCATATATGTGTGAATAAGAGTCCTCTAGTACTTAGCCGGGTTCAAAACTTTCTTATTGATTAAGTTTTTCGCATTAGATTATGTAAAAGTCAACTTTAAATGACCATAAATCTCAATATACAAAGAATTAGGTGACCCATAATATATCAAATTAAAGATATTTGAATTATCTTTACAATGCCACTAATTTTGCCTTATTTGGAGTTCAGAGTAAAAAATTATGATTGTTTTATTATAGGGTGCCAGAGTAGAGTTGATTCTACAACCCTGACTTACGGATCATGGATTGAACTATGACCTGTACTGTCAGCTCGTGGAATGACTTCTGCAAGTTCATTTTGAGGTCCCAAACTGTATGGATCCAATTACGGATCGTAAAAACTTCTACTGGTCGTAGTTTGAGCTCGTAGAATGAGTTTTTGGATTCCGAAATCCACCCCAGTTTATACGAATAGACTTCTAAGCTTCGTGTAAGCTTCTACGGACTGTATATAGTACCGAAGATGACTTGGACAGTATTTTAAGGAAGGATATTTTCGTCCTTTCTCACTCTTTTTAAGTCTAAGCTTGACAGTTTTCACCTAGTTAAACCCCTAAACGTTATTCGATCTTCAACCTAATTACACTAAAAAACATTCTCCAGACTTAGAAAAAAGGTTTCAAGAGAAGAAAAGTTAGGGTTTCATGAGAAGCTAGTAAATTGTTCAAAGTTCTTCCAGGTATGTAAGACTCTCCAAAAGTTATTCTACGTTTGTTTTAGTATCTTTAACTACTAATTTCCACCCAAGATCAAGTTTATGAGTTGAAATCAAGTTTTCTCTATCGCTAGTTAATATCATTGAGATACTTGTTTATGTATTTTTCTTGATGAAAGTTATGGTGTTTATTGATTTCACTACTGAATTAAGTTATTAGAATACATGTTAAAACTTTAACCAAAGTTCATATTATTAACTTTCAAAAAAAAAATTATAATAAATATTTTGAAAAATTACAACATTGTATTCAATTTTTTTTCTATAAATAGTTAACTATTTGGTCAAGAAAAGAGTGTCATTAACTTTAATATGTAAGAGGAAAAAGTATAATCATGTTTTTATTGAACACCATCATGTACATACATAAGTGATAACACTGAATTAGCCATGATTTCAATCCTGATGTCTGTCAAGTGTCAACTGATACTCTTTGTACACACAATCCAATACTGGAGGTGTCAAATGGACTGGTTAGATTAAAACTGAAAATATTAAAGTGAGTTGCAATAAAAATTGAGTTAGGTCATTATCCGCTCAATTTGACTATCTTAATCTCAATTATTTTAATATATTATTATTTATCTTTTATAACCACAATTTGAGTTCCAACTCAAGAAAATAAAAATAAAAAGTTAGAAATATATATATAAATCCTGCAAAATATAAAATAGATAATAATTCATAGCGCAATGCAAATAAAGAGCCTTAAAAGTTAAAACGGATTGAAATTCAAAATTACGTTGGGGTCAATTGAAGATTTTTTTTTTAAAAAAATAAGTTAAAGCTTGAATGAATTGAAATTAAATCCAGTTCAAATTATTTTGAGTCAAACCCATAAAAATTTGGATGAATTGAACGAGTTACTATATTTGGGCTCGTTTCTTTTAATATTTTGTAAGACAAGAATAATCATATATAAATTATTCTATGTTTACATAATAACATAGATATTAAATCTCTCTTATTGATTATAGTTTTGGAAACTTATTCAACTAAATCAATTGTTACCTAAATTGTCAAAATTATTCAAAAAAATATTTAAAATAAAATTAAGACTTGATATATCAATTATACTATAAAAAAAAAACCTAATATTTGGTAATGCTTTTAATTAAAAAAACCCAACGTTATAATGCATCTACTGAATTATCCGATAATCTACCATATTAGTTATAACTCTATTTACCCATAAACAAGCCCTAGGTATTTTGTTTCTTTCAAGTGTGCTATTGGGGTCATACAGACAATTAATACAAACATTTTACAACGCCTTCATCAGATCTGGTTGTCTCTCTCGTGTATGTGTATGTATGTATCTCCTTAATCTACTTTTGATTCTTCGTTTACTCGGTCGAATTTGTTATGTATGTTTTCGTATTTGAGCGAACTGAATTTGGGGGTTTTTGGTTCTTTTTTTGGGATTAAAGCCATTGCTTTAGTGGCTTTAGGGTTAAGCCGAGCTTGAACCTACCTAAATTTATGTCTTCTTTGAGGCTAAAATGAGACCTTGTCGTTTCAATTAGTGTGTTCAAGTATCAGATAGGGTGATAGGTATAACATTTTTACAGAGTTTATTCTGTTGGAGCAAAGAGTAATGCACAGAATTAGTGGCGGATACTTCTTGATTTAATGACTTGATTCCAATATTCGGTGGAAATAGAGCAATGTAGGTACCTACTGGCTGCTTCCTGATTGTGTAGTAGAATATGTTATTGTGCTTTGTGAACTTTATACATTACTCATGTTTCTATTTGTATGCCATCACCAAAATATGCTACTTTTCCTTTTATACTTGAGCCATAAGAGACTGAAAATCGTCCTTCTCAATGTTTTAAAACTTAACGAGTTGCTCCTTTGTTAATGACTTTCCTTTTTGTTTAATTTCTGTTTTTCTTTGCTATAAAATTAATGAAATTGAGCTCGTGTAATTGTGTTTGATTTATCAATTGTTCTGGAGTTATGTTATAAGGACAAACTATTTTAGGGTAGAGATGCTGCTGCACTGGCTTGGTCTTCTCTTGTATGAAATGGAAAGATCTTCAAGGTGAAATTGAGCGCTTCTAATTGTGTTTGATATATCAGTTTTTGTAGAGTTTTATTTTAAGGACGAACTATTTGTTTTAAGGCAAAGACGATACATCACTGTTCTTTTGTGCCAACATTTTCTTTCTCTTTTATGGAATGCAAAGATCTAAGATGGCTAAATAAAAATTCTGGAACTTTGAAAATGATTTGAGCTAAACGAAGTTTTTTCTAATGACAAGGGAAACCCGCAACTGCCACCCTTTGGGTCCCAGGGTAAAACTCTGCTCCTGTGCAATAGCTCACAAACCACATAGAAAAGGTAACTTGCACTAGGCAAGCTCGGTGCGACGAGCTCGACCCAGAAGACAAACCCCTTGCTTTCGCTAGCAAAGAGTTTTAAACCTGAGACCTCCAACATGGAAGTCCTAAGCCCAAACCAGTAGGCCAGCCTGAAGGGTTTGAGCTAACCAAAGTTGTGATGGAAATCCAGTAGAATGTGTGAGTGAAGTAGAATCTAAGTTCCACTTTAAGTATTTATTGTAAATTATGCTTAAAACTTGAACATTTTTGCTTACACCTATATAAAATCGATCAAATCTATTTGGACCAGAACAGTTAATTACAATTTTTGACCTGCATTAAATATGGGTGGTTAGTATTCATAACCGCCCATTTTGTTCTTAAAAGAGTATAGGTGGGTTAGATTGTACACGTATTCAACCTGGCCAAATAAACCCAACCTGCCCCTTTTTTGCCACTAGTTTGCACTGTATATTCTATAATTTGCATGTTTAAGAGTACATATTTGTGTGCTTGGTGGATCCCCCCAATATGTTATGATGTTCTCTTCTATCGATAATTTGATGGTAATGATTACAGTATTTTTTTGACTGCCTATTCCATTCACATTGCTTTACAGATAATCGATAATCACAACATTGGAAAGGCTTCAAAAATTATTCTCAAAACCTTTCTGAAGAAAAGGAAAAGGAAGCTTCTGTACGACAAGGAAAATATTCTGCATGACCTCTTGACATTTCTACAATGTCAGGGTTGCTCAATGTATTCAACTTTCTATACAGAGTTTATTGTATTATAATACTCGTGTTCTGTTCCTGTATTTGTTGCTTTTTCAGTTAGGTTCTTTTTATCTCTTTCCTCTTTTTGGAAGAACATATTGCCCATGTCCATTTACTTTACCCCTTGGGTGTTCAAAACTATTTCTATGTCACTATGAGGGTAAGAATTTGTTCGTGATATTGTTTGTTTTTTAAGGTTTTATCTGTGATAATTTTTTTTTGATTTTTTTTATATTTTTAGTTGGTTAACTTGCATTCTATGCTTGTTACTTTAGTGATGTATTGTTAATGGTGCTAGATCGTTCTTTCTTTTCAAAAACACTATAGTATGCTTCAATCTTACACTAGTTGGGGTTATACTTTAAAATTCAATCCTTGTAAGTTATTTTTAGCAATTGATCAAACTAGTATCTCCTAATCTCACTATCTCATTGGAATTTTTTAAATTCATTTAACCTTATCCAAGTTTTATCCCTTCTCTCTCTATCGTGTTAACTTATATTCTAAATTCTTACTTATAGCTTCGCTAATAACTATATTAGTTGGCACCCAAGGGTGTGGCCTTGTGGTCAATGAAGTGGTTGAAATCCATAAGGTTTCAGGTTCAAATCCTAGTAGAGACAAAAACACTAGGTGATCCTTCCCGTCTGTTCTAGGTTTGTCAGACAGAGTTACCTAGTACCTGTTTCTAGAGAAAGGTGATAGCTATCCCATGGAATTATTTGAGGTGCACGAAAGCTGGTCCGGATACCACAGTCATAAAAAAAAAAAAACCATATTAGCTACTTTACCTTTTGAAAAACGTATTAGCTTTTTTTGATCTTTTTTTTTTAATGATAATTGTGGTATCCGACCCAACATGTGCTCACCTCAACCTTGTGGTTTTCAACCCACTTCATTGACTAGTAGGACTCACCCTTGGGTGCAACCATATGAGCTTCTTTGTTGACTCTCTTATGTTCTTTAAAGGATTCTTTTGCTCTTTGTAAGTTCCTATAGTTCCGTTGTGCTTTTACAGTTCTTTGTATCTCTCCATTCGGCCACCAAGATTTTTATGGTATGATGGCCTTTACACATCTAGAGCTTCACTTGTTACTTTCTCAGTGCAAGTTATCATTTCCTTCCAATGGATCGGCTTTTAGTCACGTATTCGCTCCTTTAATAGTTTGTCCATAAATGCTAGTTTGTGTTTTTCAGTGGTCACTATTGAATGTTCGGTTGCATACAATTCTTTACCTTTTTTTTTTTCGTTCACTCTTGTCTTCACATCCAGGTATTCTAGTTTGTGTTGGGTGGCTCGGGCTTGTTTTGTTATATCATTGCTGCCCTTACATTTGGCCATATCATTTCTTGTGATAAGAACAAAATTCATTGATAGTTACCTCACTTTTAAATGTTCTCACGTTTACCTTCTCACAAAAGAAAATGTTATCACGTGTGAATGTGATTCCTTTCGTTACACTAGGTGTTAACTAAAACTTAGTTACTAGGTGATACAAACTCTGGAGTAGTCTTTCTTTCATTCTATGCACGATAACATATTTTAATATGCTCGGTTGGATCTGTCACTATATCTACCCATATGTCCATTTAGGCCACCCCCCAATAGACATCAGTAAATATCTGGCGGTCATTCTGGATCCTTCAAACCAGGTTACTCATATATTAGTTTTTGTTATCATATTTAATCCTATTGGGGTGCATAGCCTTTTTCATCCAAAATTATTTTTTGAGGAAAATCCAACATTTTTGTAGAAATACAAGGTAAGGTTGCTAATCCAATATGGTTTGACCCTTTTGTCAATTTTGAATGGAAACTTTGATGTAGAACAAAAATAGAAGTATCTTTGCGGAGGTAAACTAACATTAACTATTTGTTCAAGAAAAGAGTGTCATGTTATTTTCTTTTAGTTTGCTTTGGAACAAAGTATACATATCTTTCCAGAATTTAGGCTTAATTACTTTTTCTTGACCAAAATGTGTACCTTTTTTGACTGTGTTACTGTCAAAACAAATTAGATCTCATTTTTTGATGGATCCCCTGGCATTTTATTCTTATGATACATCAGTAATGAAGTTCCTCCGCTCCTTTACCTGTTTTATTATTATTATGCTAGCATTACCTTATATCTTCAATTTGATTACTACTATTATTATTATGTCAGCATTACCTTATTTCTTCTATTTGATTACTACTATTACCTTATTGCCAGTATTTTTCTTTCTTCAATAATTTCACCATAGTTTATTTACTTTTGCATTTTTTTGAAACCTGTTCTAAAAAACAAGTTTTCTTGAGCTGAGGATCTATCGGAAACAACGTCTCTACCTCATAAAGGTAGGGGTAAGGTATGCGTACGCCCCACCCTCCCCAGATCCCACTTGTGGGACCACACTGGGTATGTTGTTGTAAGTAATGCCGTTCCTGTGTACATTTTGGTTAAATTGATATATATGACCAAAGGCCAATTTAGACGGCTCTTGATTTCCTAGAATATCTTGCCTACCATTACATGAAGCCATCATGTTGTACCAGTGGAGTGCTGAGAACTCCAATTACATATTAGACATGGTCAAAGTTCGACAATTTTCAGCATGTGGTTGCATAATGGAACATGAGTCATGAAACTCTTATTCTATGTATGATTTGTTTCCTTTTGACTGATGAATTAAATATTCTTGTTTGTATCAGTTTAGATGTCTCGTTGATGCATGAATGGATATTGCTCACTGCTTTGATATTTAGTGGTCCACATGTAACTTTTTCCGATTTGGTTGTAGTCATCTCTGAACGGGTCAGCTTCAAATCTTCCTGACAACACCGGACGCTCATTTCCTTCATCTTTCTCTCCTCAATCAGGTGCAGCCTCTCCTCTTTATCATCACTCTGGTGAGTTTATTTCTGTATTGTCATTGCTTTCTGATTCCTGAAGCAAATGTACTAGAAAGCTTCTTCCGCACAGGAAGTATTCAGGGCCTTCATAACGTTCATGGAAGTTTCAATGTTCCTAACATGCCGGGTACACTTGGTTCAAGAAACACAGCAATAAATAATGTCCCTTCAAGTGGAGTCCAACAATCTGGGAATAGCCTCTCTGGTGGTCGTTTTGCATCAAATAATATTCCAGTAGCCCTTTCACAGGTTTGTGTATTTCTGTTTCTTTTTTGTTAAGTAGATTACCTAAATAATTGGAAAAACAGAAATAAATAATGCCGCTTTTAAGTTGGGTCCAGCAATCAGGTACTAGCCTCTCTGGCGTTCATTTTGCATCAAACAATATTTCGGTAGCCCTTTCACGGTTTAGTGTATTTCTATTTCTTTTTGGTCAGTAGATTACCTAAATAATGGGAAAAAAACAAAGTCCCTTTAAGATGGTAATTTTGATTATTTCTTGGTTTGGTTTGTCTCCTACGCTTGGTGAAAAACATAGTTTGAGATGGTGGAGCAAATGCTTTTTTTTAAAATGGAAAGAAGATTTGATTTTGGAAATGGAGATTTTAGGAAAGCTCCTGAGAGACATACCACTAACATTTGTTTAAAACATTCCAAGCATCAATAAGAATTAGTTTCCGAACTTCTCTTGCATCTGTTTTTTTTCTCTTCTTATTCTCTATTCACAAACACGTTTACAAACTCTAGGACACAACCATCATTGCGTTGTCTATCTCTGTTGCAGATATCCCAGGGAAGTTCTCATGGTCATTCTGGCATGACAAGTAGAGGTGGTATGAGTGTTGTTGGCAACCCGGGATATAGTAGTAACAATAGTGGTGTTGGGGGTTCTATTCCTGGGATTCTTCCAACCTCTGCAGCAATTGGTAATCGAAGTTCTGTTCAAGGCCTTGGGATGTCCACAATTTTGGGAAATGCAGGTCCAAGGATGTCAAATTCAGTTGGTAATATAGTCGGTGGAGGCAACATTGGGAGAAACATCAGCTCTGGTGCAGGATTGTCTGTGCCTGGTCTTGGTTCTCGGCTAAACTTGACTGCGAATACTGGTTCTGGAAATTTAAATGTTCAAGGATCTAATAGGCTAATGGGTGGCATTCTGCAGCAAGGTAAATTAACTGGAAATGTTGGTAGTTTCTCTTCTTCTATTTTCACTACTTCCTTTCATCATGCTGTCTGTTCTTGGTTTTAATATCCAAAACCTTCTCTGATGTTATTTTCATACTTGACAGAGGTTCTACTTTTGTTCTTTCTTGGATGCAGAAACACACTTATTTAATAATCTCCTTTGCTTATCCTCTTTTGATCTGTTTCTTAAAATATATGAACTCAAACTTTGATGCAACTTTAAGTTGAGAGAGAAGTATTGAAAACATCCATGAACTTGATGCAAATTATTAGTTTCATCCTAGAACTATTTGACAGCTTTAAAGACACCCCTCTACTTGACAAACTGAACTTAAATACACCCCTGATCTGCCGCGTTACATAGTAAATGGTCTCACTTTGACGAAAATTTAGGGGTGTACTCATGTTGCAAGATCGAAAATGTATTAAAGTTCAGTTAATCAAGTAGAGGGGTTCAACATCCGGAGATTTGGGTGTTGAATGAAAATTCTGACAGTTCCATCGGCTCTGAAATGTCCATTTTGGTCTCGGAGGAAGGTTGGTTTGGGGTGTTTTTAAGACTATCAATAGTTCGGGGACAAAACTAATAATTCGCGCCAAGTTTAGGGATGTTTTCAATACTTTTCTCGTAAGTTGAAAAGAGAAGAGGCTATTCTTTGCTGGGTCGTTGGTTATAGATAGAAGTTTTTCTCAAAATGAAAAGTCTGCTATTCCCTTTTCTTGAGGAGGGTCAAATACAGATCATTTCCTTTAGCTTTGAGTTTGTGGCACATAACCTTCTCGGTTTTTCAAAATATGTACATGAACACCTCATTATGAACTTAAATGAAACTGTTTATTACATTATACCTTAGGAAAGTGGGATTGGTTCTAAGCTTACTCTTCATGAAAAACACAACAGCAAAAATGACCCTCCCAGTTCAAACTATAACAAAAATAAGAGAAGTTATCAAGATTAAAACAAAGAAAGGTCGAACAAAAATAAAATAAGAGTTATCCTCTCATTTCCACTTATTGGTGGGAAGATGGAAAGAAGTTTGGGGAGGCGGGGGGAATAAGGGTAGAGTAGATATGGGTGTATTTATGTTCATATGCTAATTATGTCCATATGGATTGTAAACTTGCACTTTCACTCTCAAGGAAAAACTGCAGAAGATAATCCCTTTATTTGGATTAAAAAAGGATAATTCAATACCTCCACAACTATCTAGTTTGCCAATTTTGGCACAATTATTACTTTATTACCCGGTGTAGGCAAGTTTTTGTAAAACCCTAGCCCCCACTTCTTATAACTGTTGTTGCCACCGCAGACCACCACATAATCACCATCTTCTGCGCTATCTCTGCTGGTTGGAATCGCCTCTGCCGTTTGGCAACCTCCGTTCGTCTTCAAGAATCAAACAATCTCCTCCTCTTCCAAGATCCAAAACTCAAAACCTTAAAAACTCACCCCATTTCTACAAATTTCAGAACATCCAAGATCTCTAATTTCATCCTTCTCAAATTTGTGAGGCTAGACTTATTTTGGGAACGTGGTGCGTTGTTCACCTTCCTTGTGACCATTCCCGGCCGCATCTTCATTGTTTGCTATACAATTGGTGAGTTAATTTCATTGCGCAACTTCATATCATGTGGTTATTAGAAATGAACAAACTAATTGAAGAGCAGTGGATGATAGGATATGTATGATAAGGACCCCCATTAACAGCATCCTCCACTTTGCAATCCGTCGTATTGTTGTTGTGTCATTGCTTATAACTTGGAAGTGACAAACTTCTCTGATATCATCGATGACTTCTCCTTCAACCTAGTACTCGAATAAAGAATTTGTGTTGCTTGATTGTCTTTCACCAAAGCCTGGTTCCTTACTGTTATGTGAATTTTTCTTCTTGATGTCTTTCCAATGCTTCAAAGAGTGTGGATTCACATACAGAAAATAGTGTGGTTGGATACATGAATTATACAATGTTTGTACAAAGCAAATACATTTATTTATACATTATATATAAAATCTATATGTAATGTATAATAGTGTTTATATACTTCTATAGTTATACAAATTTTAAAACTGAAAAATAAAAAATGAAGAGGGTTCAATTTTAAAATAAAATAATGAAGAGGGTTCTATGGTAGCTTGGGGAAGAAGTTAAAAGAATAGCATTAAGTAAATTTAGCTTGATGAAATTTTAATGTAAACATATGTTGGCTATTATTGACGTTAAAATTTATTATACTCATTGCAAACTGTTTGTTTGGGCTGCTAATATGGGTAAGTATCCCTTAAAGAACTGTGGGAATCCATATTCAATTGTATGTTTACAAAAGTTGGGCGGTTCATTTGCCACTAAGGGGTCGTTTGGTGTGAGGGATAAACATAAATAGTGATGGGATGGAAAAATAGTGAAGGGATAAGATTTTGATTTCTTGTTTGGTTGCATTGTTTGGGATAGCTTATCCCACCATTCATACCATAGTGATGGGATAAGTTATCCCATATCCATGGTGGGATAACTTATCCCAGGATAATTAATCCTGGGATAACTAATCCTGGGATAAGTTGTTCCCAACCAAACGACCCCTTAACTGAATTTTGAGGGAGATGGTACTATTTAACTTCTTTTTTTCCTTTTGCTTATAGCCCTAAAAAGAGTAGTTACTAGTTAATCTGTTTTTTGCATTAAGCTATTTTTTTAATTTTTATCATTTCTTTGTTCTTCATTGACCTCCTTATAAAGCTATTGGCTATTTGAGCCTTTAGTTGGTTTTGTTCTCCTCATTTGATGAGTTCGTTATCCTCACTATAGACCTCAAGTTGAAAACCTTTCTAGGACATCATCAGTGTTTATGAGATGTGGTATCATTTGGTTCTGTTTATTTTGAGTATGTTAATACACTTTGATGAAACTTACTTTTATCATTTGATTCTGTTTAATTTGTCTATGTAAATATACATCATTACTTTTAGCTTCTTTGCCATTAATTCTGCATTAAGTTGGTATTTGATTTATAAGGTGATTTAGGCACCTATATTACATATTGTGCGGTAAGGTCGATCCGTCTGTTTTGCTAATAGTATCATCTGGATTCAGCCTCTCCGCAGGTGATGTCTATGTTTGGTAATTCGTATCCTACTGCCGGTGGTCAACTATCTCAGAACCATGTTCAAGCTGTCGGCAACCTTAATTCCATGGGAATGCTGAATGATGTGAATTCAAATGATGGATCTCCATTTGATATCAATGATTTTCCTCAGCTGAGCAGCCGACCTAGTTCTGCTGGAGGACCTCAAGGGCAATTGGGTAATCAAAGTACCTTTCCTTCCTGATATTCTACAGAAATGATTTTATTTAATTATTCATTCAGAATACTGAGGCAGGAATGATCTCAGGTTCGCTGCGAAAACAAATTGCTCAACAAAATCAGGAATTTAGCATTCAAAATGAAGATTTTCCGGCCTTGCCAGGATTTAAAGGTGATTAAATGCATGCACAATGTTCTTCTCTTGCTTTCTTAGGTTGATTGATAAACCACTACTCCCGTGAAACTTTAGTGTGACAATTTCTTTGGTGGGGTCAGAAAAAGAAAAGGTGGGCATGGGGAAGTGGAGGAATACGAGTCATTTCCCTGTTTTGTTAGGAAATAACCTAGGGAAACTGAAAGTACAAGTTTGCATACCTCTCTCTGAGTTTTTTCATTTAGTTTGTTTATTAATTCACCCAAAGGAGTCTGATTTTATTTTGATCGCCAAGGAGTCTCTTTTTATTTTCGTCGCAAAGGAATCTCATTTTGTTTCATGCCAAAGGATCTGATTTTGTTTTCATCGCAACAGAATCTCAGTTTTTTTCATCGCAAAGGATCTGATCTTTTTACAACATAGTCTTAGTGGATATGCATTCTTCAATAAAGATAGTGTTAGTGGATATGCATTCTCAATTCCTAGTATGGTGTGGACATGGGGCTTTATTCTTTAGTTGTTTCCAGGTTTGAGTTTGTTCATTTTTTACCTTTCTTTTTATGTATAGCTAGAGAGGAGATCAGAAAAGGAAAGAAAAAGGGACAACGTAAGATGGTTCCTAGTTGCTTTTGCATGTTACGAGTCTACTAAATGGAATTTCTCTCATATTTGCTTAGGTGGAAGTGCTGATTATGCTATGGATATACACCAGAAAGAACAACTTCATGATAATACTATTTCTATGATGCAGCAGCAGCACTTCTCTGTAAACACAAATTTCTGAAATACTGGATTCTTATTTTCATGTTGTGATTACTGGTTAATCGTGAATGTTTTAGCCTCATGACTCTGCCCCCTATCTCTCATTATTTAAGGCACAGATGGGCAGATCTGGTGGTTTTAACTTGGGAGGGACATACTCATCACTTCGCTCGCAGCAGCAACAGCAACATGCATCATCGGTGAGTAATAGTGGTCTCTCTTTTTCAAATGTAAACAACCAGGATCCACTACATTTACATGGTTCAGATGTTTTCCCGTCATCAAATTCAAGTTATCACCAACAGGTGCATTACCTTTATGTACTTTTTTGCTCTTGTTCGTTTTATTTTATCTGTTTGTCTCTATATATATTTAGGGTGGTGTGGGGTGTGGGGGTGTGTGGGGGTACAGAGGTGAGATATGGGTCACATTTACTTCACATGAAGAGTTGATTGAAACCCTCCTTTGCTGGCGACTTCCTAATAAAATTTTGAAGATATTTTTCCCCTTCCTTTGTTTCTATTTGGAGTTTGTTTCTCTTTTAACTTCTTATTTGGGTGGGGTTGGGGGAGAGTTGAGACTGGTATACATTTGTTGCCAAGTACTTGTGGTCATTTGCTGATTCCAGAAACAATAATTTGATTTTACTGGAAGAGCCATTTGCTTTTGAAGCATGAATGAGTTGATTTATGACATGGAAAGCTAACAGTTTTGCTATTATTATGGTGAACAAGCATTTTCCATGCATGATTTGTAGTTTCTACAAGATCCGTATTCATACAGATTTAGGTGATACTTTACTCACTTTTCACTCTACTTGATTCAGTCTGGTGGACCTCATGGTATTGGGTTACGGCCTCTTAATTCTCCAAGTACTGTTTCTGGTATTGGCTCATATGATCAGCTTATCCAGCAGTATCAGCAACAGACACAATCCCAATATCGCCTGCCGCATATGTCCGCTTTAGGTCAGCCATACAGGGATCAGGGTATGAAATCCATGCAGGCTCAAGCTGCTCCTGACCCTTTTGGTATGCTTGGCTTGCTAAGTGTAATAAGAATGAGCGATCCGGATCTGACTTCTCTTGCACTTGGAATCGATCTAACGACTCTTGGCTTGAACTTGAACTCTGCTGAAAATTTACACAAAACATTTGGTTCCCCGTGGTCCGATGAGCCTGCCAAGGGTGATCCTGAATTTACGGTACCACAATGTTATTATGCCAAACAACCACCTCCCCTAAATGTGAGTGACCTCTATATTCTTATTTATCTTTATCTGTTTTATGTTTTTCTTTTACATCTACTAATATGTTTGGAGTTGGCTGCAGCAAGCATACTTTTCTAAGTTTCAGTTAGACACTTTGTTTTACATTTTCTACAGGCAAGTCTCTCTCTGATAAGCAAGTCTAGTGGTTCTTGGCCATAAAATTTGAATGTAGAAATAACTCGATCTGTTGTTCTTTGCAGCATGCCAAAGGATGAAGCGCAATTATATGCTGCTAATGAATTGTATGCTCCTTCTTTTTTACGAAAATTGGTTTTATATGGAGCTCGTTCGTTCTACTGTAGCTCCTGATAGCAATGTAGCTTTCTATTTCTTATTGGGATCCTATTTGGCTTGGACCCTTCGGGGTGGCCCAGTGGTTGTTGGAAGTCTCAAGTTCGAAACCCCTTGCCAGCGTAAGCAAGGGGTTTGCCTTCTGGGTCGAGCTCGTCGCACAGGGCTTGCCTAGTGCGGGTTACCTCCCCTATGTGGTTTGCGAGCTATTGCATAGGAGCGGGGGTTTACCCTGTTTGCACTCAAAGGGTAGCGGCTGCGGGTTCCCCTTGTCATTAAAAAAAAACCTATGTAGTTTGCTTCTGTTCCTTGTTTAATCTATTTTGATAACCTTTTCACATCATTTCATACAGGTATAACCGGGGCTGGTTTTACCACAGAGAACATCGATTGTGGTTCATGAGGGTTGCCAACTTGGAGCCTCTTGTTAAGACCAATGCCTATGAGAGAGGATCTTATATTTGTTTTGATCCAAACACATGGGAAACAATCCGCAAGGTAAAGATTTCAGTTTACATTTTCTAATTTATGTTAATTGTAGGAGCTGAGGTTGTAGTTTTCTTATTTCTCTGCAATTTCAATGCAGGATAATTTTGTACTCCACTATGAAATGTTGGAAAAACGACCTGTTCTTCCTCAGCACTAACGAGATCATGTTCAGTTTACAGTGTACATTCAGAATCCTTCTAGGAGCCAGCTAGTTCTCACCTTTAGTTTTCAGCTCTTTTGGGCTTTTTGGCAGCTAGCCGTTGTTACTGTAATGTTTTCTCAGTTGTTGATCTACCCCTTGTAATTTAAGATGCTGCAAGTCAAAACGAAAAAAAAGGTTCCAGTACAATTCTCTCATTTCCCTGTCAGCTAAACTTTTGCAGTTTTGCTGATGGGAATTACATTATTGAGATGATTATATAGAAATATAAGTGACTTGTTGAAGGCTTTATTGTCTTATACCAAGCTTCTGGGAAGCCAAAATAGCCTCTCTTTTTTTTTTTAAAAAAAAAAAAGGTTTCAAGGGTGTGCTTATTTTAGAAAGTTGAGGTGTTTGCCCAAGCTTTTAGGAAAATAATGTGTTTCGCGTAACCGAAACAGTTTTTCAGAAGGTAGAGAAAGTAGTTTTTCCTCATAAGCATTTTTGAAACATTGACCAAAACATGTTTATATATAAAATACGTGACTTGCATGTATTTGTCATCGCAAGAGCCCTATTATCTCCTGCCTGCTTATCCTGGAAAATACTTGCATACGTTCATGTAAGATTGGTAAAGCCAGAACTTGTCACCTCAGTGAAGAAAGACTGGCCAGAACTTTCATGAAGTAACGTTACTACCTTTGATTCAAGAGTATGCACATGATGGTAAAGCCAATGATCTATTACAACTTGGGGTAGGATTTACAGAGTTGCTATTTTTAATTTTTTTTATATAGCATACATTTTCTTGTATTCATTGTATAGAACATCTGAATCAGAAACAACTGAGGCTGACCAGGACAAGGACCTACTGGCCAGAGAGTTCTTTCGAATGTTCCTCTTGTTGGAGGACTCTATCCTATGCATTATGACCCAATAACACATAGTCCCTAGTGTTGTAGCTAATATAGCTGTTCCTATAATAGTCACTACTATAGCCAGCCATTTCTCATTTTTGCCAACCACAACATAAGACAGAGCCAAGAATGCCACTGAAATTAGCACACATGCTAACCACATAAGCTTGTTTATGATAGCCATCATTTGCTTCTTTGCTTTGCTTTCGATTACCACGACTGATGTCTGAACAACCACTACTGCCAGAGAGATAAAAAGGGCAAAAGAGTCAAAGACGAAGAATATCAGAAATGAGGGACTTGGAGCTATATTTGCTTCTCCAAGGGAATGGCCTGGTGGGACATCTTCTGGATACTCAATGTATTGGCCTGGAACAGAGAAAATTGCTGCAAAGGCAACTGTGGCGATGAGTACAGCTACAACTGTGGTAGAATTGATGGCGTTGTTAAGGCCTTCAGCGTGCATTTTATCTAGGCGTTTGGCAATGCCATGTATGCGTTTTCTTGTTTGTCGCGTATGTTCCATTTGATAGTGTACTTCGTGCTTTATGTCACTTACTGTTTGTTTTAACTCTCTTGCTGGATTTGTAGTCTGAGGCTTGATGGCTCGGGCGCTTTGTACACCAGCTTCCTGTAGGATGACTGCAATATTTGCCTGCCCCATTTTCTCTGCTGTGTCAAGAGCTGTTTCCTTAGATCTATTGACAGCTTTAGTGTCTGTCTCATTCTGCCCAAGCAGAAACTTAACAATCTGCATATGTCAAAGGAAAAAGTTAGAGACAGGTAACTTATAACAACAGGTAACCTGCCTTAGTTTTCGACTTACTAGTCTCAGTTTTTGTGAACGGTTATCTGTACTTATCCTTTATGCGACTTGATAGTTGATAGTGTAGAAGAACTTTTCAAAGTCGATAAACAAACTCCAATACTCTAAACCTCAAGAAAACCTACATTCATGCAAGAAAACAGCATACCTGAGCCCTTCCTTTCCGGGATGCAATATGCAATGCTGAATTGCCTTTCGTGTCAACGATATTTATCAACTTAGCATCTGCTCTAATCAGCTCCTCCACAACCTCAAGGTTTTGTCCTTTGACAGCCATGTGAAGTGCGGTCTGCCCCTTTTTATCTGTCCGACTAGCAATCCTTGGCTCTTTATTCAAAAGGGCCTTTACCACTTGCACATGTCCATTTCTTGCAGCAGAATGCAGGGCTGTTTTTCCATTACTCTTAGCAATAGTGGCCAAACTACTCTCTGCCTCCAATAAATAATTCACAATCTGAATATGCCCTTGGTTTGCTGCACTATGCAAAGCTGTTGTATTTGCAACATCAACAGTCATGGAGAGCTCAGGATGTACCATCATTAGTACCTTCACCACATCTGCAACATTATCAAAGAAAAAAATTCATCGAAAGTCCACTAGTAAGCTAGATTCGGAGAATAGAGAATCATAATTGAGATGTTAATGTTATACTACCATCAACATACCCAAATCCCCTTGTTTAGCAGCAATATGCAACGCATCAAATCCGTTCCTTGCTTTGATTCCAGCAGCAACAAGATCATAGTACTTGATCATCTCCTTAACTAAATCACAATAACCATATTCTGCTGCAACATATAAAGAGGTCTCTCCAGCTGAATTTTGCTTTACCAACAGCTCTGTCAATTCTTTCTCCTCTGTGTTATCGATAATCCCTCTTATTTCAACAAGATTTCCAGCTCTGGCCAATCTATGCAAGACAGTGTCCTCACGTTTCCCCGTTAGTTGTTTCTTCATCCTTTTCAGGGGCATAGATTCCTCCATCCTATTCAATTTCCCCAAAACAAATCCACCCTTTGGCCTTATGCTAATCCTTAACCAAAATCCTCTTCTTCTTTCCCTCAAACACCCAAATCAGCAACAACATTTTTCAACACCAATAAAGATTCAGAAACCAAAAAGAGTAACTTTTTTCTACCTGAAGCATCCTATGACAATGATACACTGATGGATTCTTCAGAAAGACATAAACTTGAACTTCATTTCCACCTCTCACTTCAGGTCTTAGTAGAGATCAATGCCCTGCTAACAACAATGACTTCAATTCCTTCTTTCAACTACTACTTATAGATAGTTTTTCAAGAAAGTCAAGTGAAAAGGCATCGATGCATTAGGGAAAATCGTAGGAAATTCAACATTTTTACAGTAGCGACAAGAAGGAAAGGAAAAAAATGAATTAGTTGAAACAAAATATCTAAACTATGTTCTTTCTATACAAAAAACATAATCCATTTGTTTTGCACTATATAGCTAATTAATCTAATTGTCTTATCATTTCTCTTTAATGCATTACAACCAAAAAGACTGCCATTTATATAAAGCAAAAGACAGTAAAATTTACCTGGATATGAATAAACTTGTATGTTTTTGCTCTAATTTGTCGTTAAATATCCAAGAAGCTACTAGTATAAAGAGTGTGTATATGTGATGATGAAAACAACCTGTTTATTGGTTTTTAGAGATGAAAGAAAAGCTCTTAAGTTTTATTTCAACAAGTTGAGAAGAAAGGTAGAAGAAGGTTAAGAAGAGGGAACATTAAAGGCACATGTATGCAAATGCAACACACAAACTTTTAAGAAACACATGTATATGTAAATATAATATATAGTTAATCACCATATAGAGCTCTTAAACACAAAAAAGAACCAAAAAGATTCCACTTTTGTAAAGTATGTTATAATGAATATGATGGTGATGGTTTGAAGATTGTATATTGACTATTGACAAGAATCAAAACTAAAAATGTGTTTATTGATGTGGATTCTCATATTAGTTACTCTCTCTGTCTCAAAATAAGTGTCACTTTAGTAAAAAAAATGTTCTAAAATAAGTATCACCTTAAAAATTTAAGACGATTTTAAAGAGTATGTTTTTCGAACTGTACTCTTATAATCCATGTTCTTAATATTGTTCAATTCTCAAGAAAATCCATTATATTTATAGATTTTTTAATGAACATGACAAAAAAAATACAATTTTATACATCACATAATTTTTTCCCCTTTATTTAGACCTTCATCAACTAAACTTGTTAGTATTTTAACTTGAATGCTTAGAGTAAGTGTGTTGTATACTATGCACCATTAAGAAATATGATCACCCATTTTTTATTAGAAGTCTCGAATTTGATATGTGAATGAAGAAAATCATGCTAGGAGATATTTTCTCCTTTAAAGGCCTTATTCACAGCAAATCTAAATTAGTCAAGCCCCAATGCGAGTAATAAATAACGGCTAACAATACAAAAAAATGTTGTATAGTTTTTCGATATTTTAATAACAGCTAAAATATTAGAGAACTTCTTCGTGAGGGTAATGCAAGGTTATGAGCTTCATCAAAAAATAAATAAATAAAAAATCTCGAATAATTAAGCTATCATTTTGAATGGTATTCACTAATTAATACTACGATTTTCATTATCCTAATAATGTCCAAAAGCATATGCTTGGATATTTGTTTATTAATTTATTTTGAAATGTTTATTTCTTTATATAAAGAGAAACATCCTTAATAATCTTTACCAACCTAACGTATCCATCTCCAAATCTCATTAATTTGTTTATTATCGATGAGTTCTTTTCGAAAACTCAGCATTTATCATTTCGAAAAAGGGAAAGATCGCATACTCAGACGGAAGCTAAGTTCCCACTCACGACCCATGTAAACCTAGTAACAGAAAAATTACTAATATTGGAAGATTATTTGCTCATCAATTAGTGGAGCAAAACAATGGCTAAATAATAATTTTGGTGACATGAAAAGCAATAAAATGTTTTGTTTTGCTTAGTGATGAAGGCTTGGTTTATTAGGGCAAATATGAAAAAAAAAATTATAGGAAATACCCCACAGAATCAAACTTTAAAGTTAATGAGCATGTGGGCATTCTGTAATCCACCCCTTTTCATTTTTCAATTACACAAAAGTGGGGGTCAAGAATTCATATCCCATCACCTTATTATATTATTCATTAAATGAAATTAAAAAGATTCTTATATCTAGCATTTCAGATTTACTAGCATAAAGACATTTCTCTGAAATCTCCTTTAGAATTCATCTAGAAATCCACGTAGGGGAACAAGTGGTCTCAAAATCTTGTAGAAACATGAAAATCTTAACAAAAAGACAAGAGTAGTGTTGAAACTATACTCCTAAATTTGGCGAGAATGTAGGGATATATTTCACTTATATAGCAAGATTGGGGGTGCATTCAAGTTTAGTTAGTCAAGTACTCAAGTAGAAACGGTGTTTTAAGACTACCAATAGTTCAAGAATAAAAGTAATAATTCGCATCGAGTATTTTCAATACTTGTCTTTGTTTTAAAATTTCTTAAATTGTATTCACATAATGCATGTATACAATTTTTATTTTTAAAACGAAGATAATAAGGATGAGCATCATTTTTGGCAATAAGTAACATGATTAACATAGTAATTAGAATAAATCATCCGACAATTACTGAAAACCTTAGAAAAAAACAAATGGATAATTATAAGCGTTCGATTCCTGTTTATCCTAAACAAACATTATAGTACATTAATAAAAAAAGAGGTATTTTTGCTCTGATTAAACGGCTGAAACTAACAAGTAACAACCATGACCCATATTAATAATAATAAAATCCATGTACCAGACAAATAATTTTAGAATCTGAATAATTTATATGTTACAATAATATTAACATGTAATGTTATTGCTGATTCAGATATTAGATGCTCATTGACCTTGCCCTTGTATAAACAACAAAAAATCTATAACACAAGACATCCAAAAAAACAGACACATAAAAAGTAGTACTATATATTATCAAAAAATTGAACTTTGAGTAAAAGTGCCTATGTGTCAATTCCTCTTAATATTGATGGTCCTATCATGGGCCAAGCCCAAATCAAGATCCATATCTCTTCTGATCTTAATCCATCGAATTGTCCAATCCTAAGCAAATTGTTGCGAAAGCCGAATATATAGAGAGTGATAATATCACAACTGCTATATCCAAAGATAGCTAATAAATAGTAAAT
>JBCEWC010004958.1:0-26005 GCA_038996855.1 Solanum aculeatissimum | reverse complement strand
TTTTCGTTGAATCGCCTGATAGTCTGTCTCCCATGCATTTTCTGATGCCACATCAAATTCCATATCGCTGAACACAATCACCCTCTTTAACATTTGATCCTCACTTAGATTTCCTTGTACCGCCACTTCCAAAATATTATCAAACACTTTCTGGAAGTTTGTGTTCATACCCCAGTTCATATTTCTGACAAACTCGGTCTTCTCTTTTAGAGTATTACCTTCAACTTTATGCAGTTGAGGTGACTCACTGAATGTGATCACTTTTCCCTTCCATGGTTCCTCGCTCAATTCTGAAACCAACACACCAAGTGCCACAGAGACCTCCATCGGTGTCCCACTCATACTCCCAGAAACATCACATACCGCGATACAATCACGTAATTTTCCTTTCTTACAAAGATCATCAACCATTCTTTTCCACTGAAGTTCAGCTACATCTCCACCATCTCCATCACTCAATGTCTCTATAATCTCATGCGGCAGCAAAGCTCCGGCTGCAATTTTTGCCTTCCCCGACTTCACGTCCTCAAGATATGCCTTAAACCTTTCCTCGTCATGCTTCAAAAATAGTTCTTTATAGTTCTTCATAGCCACTGACGCCACCCTATTGTATGGCAAGGAATTCCACTTATTAGCACTCATGTACACCTCGGGCAATTCTAATGCCTTATGTAAAGGCACAAGCACATCTTTTCTCAATCTATTTCTCACCCTATAAGCATAATGACCCTCTTCAACCCCATTGTATTCACTATATTTTTCTCTTGGAAACAACTTTTTCGCAACGCTCTCACACATCAAAGTGGCCTTGTCATATGAGGAATCAACAGTTGGACACCATTTTGCAGCTAAACTAATCTCATTAGTCTTCCCTGAATTCAACTTCTCTAGATCAGCCCTCAAAATCTCAGCAAAGAAATCCGAAATCTTATCATGTAAACGCCTATAATACTCATCGGAATAATACTTATCTAACGCCTTCTGCGCCTTAGCTACCTCTTTCTCCTTCCTTAAAGCCCTTGCTTTCTCTTGCTCTGCCTTGATTTCTTCCTTCAATTCCTCCAAATTTCTCTTAACTTTCTCCTTCTTCTCCTTATTATCCTCAGTAGGCCTACTCACCCTCTTGAATCTACCACGACCACCACCACCTCTACGTCTCGATTGTTCCCTCTCCTCTTTCTCCTTTTTCCTCACAAATGGTCCTTCCAGAATTCTATACAAAATTTCCAGTAAATCCTTAAAATACCCAAAATCAGCAAATGCATGAACATTACAAGCAAGGGTCTTAGGGTGAGTATAATGTAACCAAAACGCCGCTGCATAAAACCCTTCTTTATCAGACTTACCTGTGCCTCTAACGCCTCTGAGATTGCAAATCAGCTTGAGCGCCGTTAAAGGGTTGTGAGCCCAAGCCAATTCCAGCCGTCCGATCAAATCATCCGGCGATGTGTCCGGCACCACATGGAAGAAGAAATCCAAACAAGGATTTCCAGAGGATATGAAAGTGGCGGAGTCGTTCTCCGTCAAGCCCCTCAGAGGAAGCTTTGAAAGATCTAGATTTTTTATTGCATCAGATGGACCGGTGATCAGGGTATCAACGGAATCGGGATCGTCGACTGTGAGGGCGGATAACGGTGGCTCACGGCGGAGCTCCGTTGGACCAACAAGCAAAGATTTGGTTGCCATAGAGAAACGGAACCAAGAAAAATTCTTCAGTGAGAAGTAAACATGCGGGGGGAAAAGATATACCTAAATAAACACGTTTTGGACACGTTCAATGTGGAGTGAAAATGGGGCTCCTATTTTTTCTAGCGTAAATTACGTAACTAGTTTTGATGGGTTGTGCTTCTATCATGATAAAAATTTTCGAATCGTAGAGAATGAGAATAATCCGTATTGTTAGGGATAGAGTCAACACATCATCAGGAGTTTGTTCGATTAAAAATAATATTATTTATATATAATTTAATTCAATCAAACACTAGAAGCTTTTGATACATTACAGATCGCCATACAATTCATTAACTTTCCTTTTTTTGCTCAAGTCATTAACCATTCTTTCCCATTGAAGTTCAGCAACTTCAGGTCCCTTGGAATCATCTAACGATGCAATTATCTCAGGTGAAAGAAGGGCACCAGCAGCAATGCTGGTGGAGGAGACATTGCTACCAGGGAGAAGGCAAACGAGAGTGAGTGTATTCGTATAGATGCAAATCACACTAGATACATATTCTTGGGATGCTGAATACATTCTGAAACAGCTACATACAGAGAGAGACGGGCGAGAGAGTTAGTATATTATAGATGCATACGAATCCACTTGGATATAATATATCTGAAATAAATTACACATAATTTCGACCTCATGTATACTAGATATGTGTATTTGGATTCAGTGGCGGAGCTAGAATTTTTAATAAGCTAAGGGGTGCCAAATAAAATACAATATACGTGTATTTGGATGTAGTGGTCGACCTCTTGTATATGAGATACGTGTATCCAAATGTAATGGCAGAATCAGAATTTTTAGTTAGGGGTATCAAACAAAATATGATATACGTGTATTTGGATGCAAAGGCAGAACCATAATTTTTAATAAGGAGTGTCAAATAAAAATATACATGTTGTTATCAAGGATAGAAAACCTCAAGCAATTTTTGCTACTCCTTAACCACTACACTAAACATTTAGCTCGTGTCAACAGGTGTCAATACTTGTATAAACATTTAGCATTTTAATTGCTTTAATTTGAACAAAATTCAGCACATCAAATACGATATTTTTGTTATCATCTTACCATCTTTCGAAAATTAGTTTCAAATAAGGCCCAATATTAACGGCCCAAATAATGGGCCTAAACAGGTTAACCGTCGAAACTTTAAATATTAGGCAAGATGAAAGAAGCACACACATTATTTGCATTGCATGACCTTTTTAAGATTACAACAAGAATAACATAGTCAATGTAATTTAACAAGTGAAATTTGAAGAGAATAGAATGAAGGATAGAATATACGTAGACCTTATTCTTTTCTTATAAGGTAGAGCAATTGATTCTGATAGACCCTCAGTTTAAAGTAAGTGTAATCAAAGCAAAATTAAATGAAAATATCGATAATAAATAGTAAGACAAACAAAGCAAATAAAGTAAGTGGCAAAAATAAAAAATAAGATACTACGGTAGTACTATATAATATTACTAATAAATAGAAGAGGAGACTAATTCTCAGTCTCTTCCGCACAATTAGTATAACAACATTCAGCTACCATCTACCGCCTAGCCTCTACCTTAATCTTCGGCCTCCAATACTTTTTAAAAATTACTCTTTAAATTTTGTCCTCACAATGAAAGTGAACTAAATTTCTTTTTAGAAAAAGTAATTGAATAAATACTTCACAAACTAATGGAACATAATTTAAATAGTGACACAAAGGCCATTTGTGCAAATTTTCCCAAGATAACATTCAAATTACATATAGATTATAAGCTCGAATTCAGTGATGTCTTGACTACAACTAATTTGCCACCCAGATAAATATTCTTTATTTTATTTTTCTCTTTTTAGTTTTTTTTATTATTGATTTGGAGTTGTAGAAGAGCCATATGTAATGAGGAGGAAAAGGAAGTAAAAGAGAAATGACCAAAAAAAAAAAAAGAGAGAGACACCTTTATTCGATGTTTAGGGTTTAAACTCTTCTTTTGTGAGATTATATCGAATATCTCTAAATCTACCAAAACTTTGAAAATCATTAACAAAATAGCCACACACTTCATAAAACAAAAGCACTTAAATATGTTATCATGTTTGGAGTCAAGTGATCATAGTTAAGAGTACAAATTTTTTTTTGCAAGATTTAAATAGTAAAAATCACATTAGAAATGTGACCTAGCTATTATTATTCAACAAGTTTGAAGAAGTAAATCTTAAGAATACAATTAAATAGTAAAGATATATTTTCTTAAATCGCTTAAACTTTAAACTTTTAGATGAGATGATCACACATTTTAACATGATATCAGAATCAAATTAAATCCTCCCCTTATGCAAAAAAAATATGTATATATATCGTTACGTACTCTATCCTTCACCACCAAAATGTAAAATATTTGTATTTCAATATCATGTTGTCACTTTTATTATATAGTTTTATTATATACTATATTACAACGCATGCTTCAAATGATAAGGGAGAAATATTAGCTAGTCAACAACACTACTATATACTTGGTATAATTAAAATCCTTATTATATTATTAATATAAAAAGTTCTTTGGTGTCCCAAAAAATATGACTAAGTTCAGTTAACCCCTTTTTGGAATCAATTATTTTATTATATTAACGTCCATAGGAAATAGTAGTACTGTATGTGAATTGCCCTTTTTCAGTTTTATTCATAGTCTATCATGCTCAAAGTTAAAAAAGAAAATTAATTAATTAATTTTTATTTTAATATAATTGTTTTTAAATTTTAAAGATTACAAATATCTTAATTACGACACATAAATATATAATACGTAATTTTTAGAGCACTTATATTGTTTAATCCAGTTTTAGCTATAACCGAGTTTTTCTTATTCGTATTAACAGGTACTCTAGGGAGAATGTTTTTTATGTGGTGCTAACAATTTTGGCCTTGTTATCATCTTTAGATCGACGTAACGTGCGTATAATTCATCTTGATTGAGAAGTTTATTACTGACCGTTAAAGATCAGGTAAATGAAAAAATATAATAAATATTTAACGCCAAGGATGTTGATAGAATGAGAACTTTGAATTTGAATTGAATTTGAACCAAGAATATTAGGCACTGTTTATAATCACGTGATAAATTTAATAAAGTCTTTTTGATGATACTATCAACTTTGCAAGTTGCAAATCCCATCCCTACGTGGCCATAATACTATAAGTCCAAGATTTTTCTAGAAGTAACTCTATACATAAAGAAAAAATATTGGTACATAAATTATAGTGTTTGGAATATTTCATACGAATTTTAATTATTTTATCAAATATCTGTCATTATTATTATGTTTATTCATTTATATATATATATATATATATATACTAGTGTCGAAAGCCGCTGCTAGGGTCTAATATTTATGTGATGTCGATGGATTTTTTTATATATATTTTTTAAAATATTGTGAAATTATAATTGAAGCAGCTAAAGAAATATTATGAAGTTGTTGAAGCAAACATGTCAATACGCAACTGCCTTGAAAAGATTAAATTAAAAAGTCCACAATTTTTTTTTGTTGACCTACCAGAAGCTGCTCAGGCAAGCAGTCAATATAAATTATTTTTTAGTCTCGATTTGTCACCTAAAATAACGGATTAGGGTGATATAGTAAACTCGTAGTTGAAGCAGCTGAGAAAATGATTTATTAGGGGTAATATTGTAAAATCACAGTTGAAACAACTGAAACAGATACGTCAATTAACAGTTGCTTGCTTAAGTAGGCAGTTAAAGCAGACATGTCGACCGAAACGTGTCTGTGCCACTTTATATATAAGTAGTAGATGTATGCAACATATTTTTGTTCACCAAAGTTAGATAGATAAAAAAAATTCTTAATATAATGTTTATTATCTTCTTCATTCTAGTTGGATTCGTGCTCAATATAACTTTATTACATATAAAAATTGTATTTGATTATTCAAACATGTGATACTAGCATTTGGATATTTATTTTATTTTGTGTGTGATAGCAGACGTTTCTATTAGGAGGTGTGAGAGGCTGAATTTAGGGGTTACGCGGAAGGGTAGAGGACTAGAAGTAGATCGAAAAAGTATTGAGAAGAGGTGATTAGACAGGATATGACGCAACTTCATATCACCGAGGATATGACCTTAGATAGAAAGGACTGGAGGTCGCGTATTAGGGTAGAAGGTTAGTAGGATAGTAGGGGTAGGAAGATGTCTTGCGTGTGATATAATAGGTCAGTAGGATTAGTCGCGTCTTTATGTATTGTATTATTATTTTTTGTCATTTATTTTGCTACTTTTATTGTATTTATAAAATTATCAATGACTTTCCACTCTAGTCACTTTTCCATATCTATTATTTTCTGCTTTTAGGGCTGAAATTTTTTGAGTTGAGGGTCTTTCTGAAACAAATCTCTCTATCTCGATAAGGTAATAGTAAGGTCTGTGTATATTTTATCCTTTCCAGACTGCACTTGTGAGATTTTACTCGGTATATTTTTGTTGTGTGTGTGGTAGGAAAATTTTCAAATTTTAGGATTTTTTTTTCAAATAGACATGAACTTATGGCATTGCTAATACATTTTTTTTTAATGTAAAATAGGTTGAATCGACAATTCAAAGGAGAACTAGTCATTTAATTTGGCAAAGTAATCAAAATTAAAATTGAAAAAAAGTGGTATAAAGAATGATTGAGAAACAAAATCAATTGTTACATGAACATGAAACTATTTTATTTCAACAAAGTATAAGAAATAATCAAAAATAATGAAGCGGATGAAGTAGTTGAATTTAACGAATTATGTCATTCACTATTGAATGTAATTCTAAGAGCTGAATAAAAATGAATACTCCGTAGAAAAGTTAAGTTAAGCTCCTTAATGAAATGAATTGATACGAAAGTAAAACACGAATAAATCATTAATCTCTTTATATAAAATATAAAAAAAAGTAGGGTTTAACCAATGAGCAAACTTAGAAGGAGAGCTCAAAAGAGCTAAATTCATGAATGAGGACCTCATAGCTTCAAATAAACAATGTGTTGTCTAATAAATTATTTATTTAAAAATAATACAATGATGATCTATGTGCTTAGATTGGATTATACACTTTTCTACCTAAGTGGGATGTTGACCTCTAGATAACTTTAGAATAAATTATTTCATAAAATATCCTAAGTAAAATTATATACGATGCACTTGGATCACCTATACTTTTTACAAAAATATAGGGATATCATAGCTTCTATGGCTTTTAGCTCTACCTAACATCTAAGACCAAAAGAATCTTCTTTTGTATTTTTTTCTTATTTTAATTTATGTTTTAGAATGGACCAAAATAGTAACCATTTTATGTGGAAAAGATATAGGGAGAGCTTCCAAGAAGGCTCTAAAAGACTTGCATATTGTATTTTCTTTGTTAAAATTATACCAACCAATTTTTATTAGTCAATCTATGCATATTGGAAATTAAACAGCAAGTTTCTTCATGGGGAATAGTTAAAAAATGTCATATTCAATTTAGGTTTGTTTTTTGGATTTACATGTGTTAGAAGAATGTAGATGTTGAAAATGTTATACACAAGAAGCTCAATTTATTTTTACTATCCAAAATTTGACACGTTTTATTCGAGTCTATAATTGCGTCTATTAATATATGTAATTTTAACATTAGTCCACTTGATTAGATCGTGTCAAAAAAATATTTTCACACATGCACATTAAAAACCTCCTTTCGAAGTGCATAGTAAAACTAGAAGTGTAATGCAGATCAGATCAATTTATTTAGAAGTGTACCAAATTTCTCTCTGATCTTTTGTAGAATGACAGTATTATAATCTTTCAAAATAAAAAAAAAATCAATCTCATTTGTAATAATCTACTTGGAAGTTGTTTTTTAACTCTAGAAAAGGCGCGAAAACATGAAAATGAGAGTCTCTAGCCATCTAGTAAAATCACTTAAAACTTAAATACAACCATCACCAAAATTTTTACAATAAAGTGATCTCCAACTATAGAACAAAGAGATGGAGTCCCTCTTGAAGGAAAAAAAGAAAGAAAAAAAGAAAGAAAAATAAAATAATAAATAAAAAACATGGATAAAACTTTGATTTACCATGTACTAAAATAAGTTGCATCACAACTACTTTGATCACTTGAACTACTACTCAAAAGTTGCTCCAAATAATCAGGCCCCAAATCTTCAAACACCACTACATTATTTACATTCTCCATTTTAACCTCCCTTGTAACTTTATTGCTATTACTATTACTATTTTTCTTGGAACTTGTGTTTCTTTTCCTCATTGAGTGGCGCTTTTTAAGCGCCACTACAGGGGAACACTCCTCGTCCACGTGGCATTTCATGTCACGTAACGACTCCCTAACCGTCTCCACTGGAAAATTCAAAATGGCAGATGTACCCCTCATTGCAAAAGCGGCTTGATCATAAGCTAAAGCAGCTGCCTCCGCGCTATCAAATGTCCCTAGCCATACTCTAACACCATTTCTCGTAGAATCTCTTATCTCCGCCGCGAATTTCCCCCACGGGCGCCTCCTAACACCTCGGTAGGACTTCTCCTTGGCGGGTTTCGCCCCGATTTCTCCGACAACCTCGGATTCGGAACTAACTTCCTCTTCCTTAACGCGGTACGAGGTAACTGTCTCTGAAGTTGTTTCTTGAGCGGCGTTGGCAAGAACACCAAAAAGAAGCATCTCTTCGGAGTCGTTAACGTTAAAAGGGAGAGAAGATGGTGTGTTTAAATTGGACCATTCCCATGAAGAATCAGAAGAATTTAAATCAGAATTCATTGAGTAGAAGAAATGAGAAGAACAAGAAGAAGAATCCATTGTTTTATTTTTGGGAAAAAAAATGCTCTGTTTTTGTGGATGCTCTGTTTTTCCTATAGTCCAATCCTAGGAGAATTAATAACTTTGGGCTTGGTTGGCCTTGTTTATATATCCAAAAATTGAGGTGGGTTCCACAAAGAAAATCTAAATGGACATGAAAAATTTATTAAATATTGTAGGTAGAGCCAAATATAAAAAATAAAACTCGAAAAGAATCTGGTGGGATGAGAATTATCGAGTTCAAATTTTGAATATGAAATCGTCTTTGATGACAAGGGTTTATAGAGTAGGACGTCCTATAGCGAATCAGGATTAGTTTTAAGCTCTAAAGTGGTTACTGAACATCGCATAGGAAGTCGAAAATACTCTCTCTGTCCGAATTTATATGGCATTCTTTCCTTTTTTATCCGTCTCGAAAAGAATGTCACATTATTCTAATTAGAAACAACTTATCTTTAATTTTTTTTTACTCTTAATGAAATAATTATTAGCTATACAAATATCTTTTTTTTAATAACTTTTTAAAAAAAAATTGGGGGTAGGGGATCACAAAGTGGGGAATCGAGCTCTCACCAACAAGGTGAGAGTTCAGGTAGTCAACCAACTGAGCTACTAAGATTCCCCACAGCGATACAAATATCTAAGAATGATTTTAGATCACAAATTTTAAAAATTTTTATTTTTTTCTTAAATATCATGTCAAGTCAAAGGGTGTCACACAAAATGGGCCGGAGAGAGTAATAGGGAATTAGAGGTAGAATAGGTGGTCCAAGGGAAAGTAAGGGCAAAATGGGGAAATGAAAAAAGAAGAGTGACCAAGGAGGATGTTTTGAGAATATTTTAATGATTTCTTGTTGATTATTTTAATAACAAATTGAGCCAATGGGCCGATAACGCACGTGGGTCAAATCAATCAAGGCGGCCAAGTCATACGGAGTGACGTCAGCAACCTGGACGTTTTTTTGACTTCACTTATTTTCCATTTTAATTTTTTTTTTAAATATTTATTGAGGAAAACAGGCAAACATCCTCGAGTATATATGGGATCCCAATAAATAAAAATAAAAATAAAATAAAATCCAATTTAATCACCAAACTTGATTAATAAAAAGTTTTTTTTTTGGTTTATGAATTCTTAAAATGAGTAAAGTTCGTCCAAATAATATATTTTTTATCAAAAAATCTACTAAATATATATAAATTGATAAAATTCAAAATTCAGTTATAAATATCTAATATCATTATTTTAAAATAATTTAAAATTTTTTAATTCTGAGTTCACCTTTTACAGTATTTGCATTGAAAATTGACTATAAGCGTAGAGGGGAAAAAAGAACTTTTCCTTACCTCATTAACTGACTTGAAACTACATACTCCTTGTTTTCCAAGGAAAGTTGAATTTATGGAGAAAGGTATAAAACACAAATATTTTGACTTTTACTAAATTAATTTAGATTATAAGCTATTTAACAAATAAAGAAAACTAATTAATTATTAATTAGGCCACAAAAGAATTTTTTTAAATTTTCTCACTGAGTGTTCGATATTTATATTGAAATTTGACTAAATTTGAGTTCACTCATCGTAGGGCTTATTGTTATTCCCTTTGTATTCAAAGAACAACAAATACAGTAAACAAAGAAAAAATAAATGAAAATACTTAAACAAAATTATAAATCAATCTGAATCCACAGAATACACTGTGTGTCCTTAAGAAATTTAAACCCCTCACTGTGTCCGAGGTTATGGATTATTTTCTCTGAGGATAAAATAGATTAACAATCACAGAGTAGTGGTAGCTCAAACTCTTGTGATTTTCAATTAACTCAAAAATCAGCATTGACGTCACACACAGACTCAAATTTTGTAAAAGACTATATGCAGAAGAAGAGAAAATTCAATGTTTGAAAACACAGAATGAGTCTCCATTTATAGGGAGTATTGGGTGTGAATGCCTGTTCAGAACAAGCATGGTGTTGTTTGAATTTCGCGTATTAATTAATAAATAATTCATAAATTAATAAATCACATCCGAAGCCAAAGCCGTAGCCGTAGCCGAGCGAGCGACGACGACGACACGAGGGAGTCCCTTTACTTAACTCTTTAAGAGTTAGATGAAGTGTTTCCTAATATAAGGACATCACTTTTTCTTTATTTTACCGATGAGGTAGAGTTTCATTTCTCTTTACTTGGTTCCTCCACATTTTCCTCTGTCTTTCCATCTTCATTTTCCTTCAACCTTCATTTCTCAATTCACACTTATTACTTAGACACAACACTTATTTCTAGGGTGGTGCTTTCAAATAGAATTTTTCTTTTTTTCATTCTAAAAAACTCGAACTCGAGATTTTTGAAATCTCAATCATCCCATCACAATCCATATTGGTGCCCCAAAAAATCAACATGTAAATAAATATATTTATTGAATTTTCTCGACTTATTTTTATCTATTTTTCTATGAATTAATGAGTTGGTAGAATTTTGCTGCAAAAAGAAATTTCAATTTGTATAAGTTTTTTCAAAGTAGAATATTCAAGAATTGTCCACCTTTTATTATTTTTTTATTATTTCTTTGTGTTTTCTTTTTAATTTTTATTTTCTAATTAGGGTAGTTTATATTGATGTTAGTAATTAAATGGGTAAATTTTTTGTGAGTCAATGTTGTAATAGTTGTTCAATATATGGTTTAATTTTATATTAATTGTATTTTAATAAAAGGGGACTTTTGCCTTTGCCTCGAAATATGTTGACCATTATTTTGGATAAAAGTTTTCCTGGCTTCTAGAAAAGTCACACTTTCTATTCGCTGCAAAATTATTATTTTTTTATTTGATGTTCGATATTTATTTTAAAATCGAATTAATTTTAATTAGAAAAAAAAAATTCATTTTATGGAGATAAATTTTTTTTTATCAAAAACAATTACATATCTAGGATTTATATCTGAAGCCTTTGATTAAGAATTGAGAATTACTTATTACTTGATCATAATTTTTACGATCACTGCAAGAATTATTTCACAGGTGGGTATTTTATTAATTTGTGGCAAAATAATTAATCATTCATGTAAGAAAAAAATAATAGTCAAAATTTCAGTTGTAGGGGTTGTGACAGGAATGGTCGAGCAAGTTCATCTGAATCTTTTGCAATGAAAAAAATATATTATTTATATTTAATTAAAATTATTTTTTTTATATATATGATAGATATTAAATTTTTTTATTTTTTAAAATATTTAAATGATACCATCGGCATCAATTTAGCTTAACAACGGTGGGAAAAGAATCATTAAATGAATTTCACAATATAAAAAATATTTAATTACTGCACAAATTATTTTTTTTTCTCTTCATTTTTAATCGCCATAAATTATATTTAATAAAAAAAATTAACGTTCCAAATTTAGAACTTGAGGAAATCTAGAACGTATATTTTTATGTTGGCTGACACTTTCTGATAATGACAGCCCAATTATTAGTAGATTAAGGGGGAAAAAATAGTAACTGACACAAATAATTAAAAATCATACGACATAAAATTATTGTGTCGTGTCGACGATTTACTTCTTCGATTTTAATTGATTTGTCTTAAAAAAAATATTCTAATATGATATTTTTTTATTTATATTAAGTGAATTGAAGAGATTTTTTTAAATTTAAAATAAGTAAAATTTTTGAAGTTCAAGCAAATTGTCCATTTCTTTTAATAGTATTTTTTAACTATTTTATATTTTTTAGAAAAATAATTTGAGAATAACAGAAGGATAATAGTGGAAAGTAATACTTTTCGGGTTGGCTCAATAGTTTGAATTTGAGACTTTCACATTGGAGGTCTCAAGTTCGAAACTCTTCTGGATCGAGCTCGTCGTACCGGACTTGTTTAGTACAAGGTACCTCTCATATATGATTTGCGAGCTATTGTATAGAAGCAAGGATTTACTCTATGCGCACACAAAGAATAACAACTGCGAATTCCGCTTATTAGTTATTATATATATATAAAAAAAAGTAGAAAGTAACTAAGGAAAATAAAAAGTGTTTTTTTTTCTTTTTTACCATGATGTTCAAAATACTCATCTATTTCTATGGGGTGAATCATTAAACTCCCAGTTGCGTGTTTTATCTTAATTTGATTTGTTACATTACTTTAATTAATTTTTGGTCAACATTTGCCCATCTATATATGGGATTCATGTGAAATGATCTATAATTTTTGTTCAAGTTCTAAAAATATGTCAAATTCACTAACATGCCAAACCATGGAAAATGACATTTTATGGAACTAGCCATGAATATTGGAGTATATTTATCCTTTATCATATAGACATGGGTAGATGTCTGAAATAGATTCAGGATTTGAATTTTTTGGATAATGAAATTTGTTATAATATGTACATATTAAATGGATTTTTCAACAAATATACGAGGTCTGAATCAAATTTAATGAATTTTGTCAAACTCATGCATGTTTTCCTTGCTAGTCTTCCCTTGAGCGGATCTAGTGCTTTAGTTACGGGTCCTGTAAACCCAATAACTTTTTATCATACTTTGTATATGTGTTACAAATTTCATAATATTTGAGATTATTACTATAGAAAATCACAAACTTCAAATCTTGAATTTTCCTTTGCTTCCTCATATGAATGCAACATATTGGAGGATAAAAGGTCATGCATTCAAACCTAATATCTTCAACATGAAATATAGGTTTACATATGAAAAATCATTTAAATTTCACCAAGCATTATATCTGAATTCATAAAATAGTTTATCTTTTTATATCAGAAAAAATTAAAAGATCAACGAATTTAATTTTAAAAAATTCCAAATCAGTTTCACAAGTGGAGTTTGGAGAGGGTAAAATGTAGTTATACCATATCAATATCTCATAGAGATATACAAGTTATTTTCGAAAGACCCTCAACTCATATTTATCAGCCTCAAAAGCCAAATTATAAATAATCCAACCATCAAATTTAAATCTTGAATATATCTCTACGGTAATAATATAATTGAAGAGAATATAGTAGGGTTCATTCACTCTTAGCAAAATGGCAATTTGTCAATTTAATATAGAAACAAAATATGAAAAGGATATGAAAATTGAAATGTCCAAATGCATACCCCCTTGAAATGTCACAAAAAAAAAGTCATTGTAACTTGGATATTGTTGAGGGTTGAAAGTCCTCCTAAAAGAAAGGATACTGCACATTGATATTGACTTCTCCATTCAATAGTGAATTCCCACTTGGTACTAAAATCTTTAATTTTCCTTTGGCAATTTCCAGGAAATCAATTCTTTCTTTTTCTTTTCTTTTTTCCTTTCTTTAGTGCTACTCTTGGCATTATTCTATATTGTGAAACAGATTATGCTCTTTTTTTTGTCTATAAAATATGTTTCCACTTTCTAGGATTTAATTTGACCAATAGGGAAATGGGATGCTTACTAATGAAGAGACAGATACATAATTTAAAGTTTATGAATTTTTATATCGAGTTCAAGTTAATAAGTTAGTATGGTCTTATAAGTTGGGTTTGAAAAGGATAATATGTACGTAGTTTGGTTCCTATTTTGTGAAGGTAGAAAGATTGTTTTTGATGAATTCCTGGCCTATATAATTTATATAATTAAAAAAATAGCATAATATTAGTTGTGTTCACAATAAAATATTTATATATATTTAATAAATTTTTTAAAACACAAAAAAGGGGATCAATTTACTTATGATACTTAGTTAGCATGTCACTTAATAAACAACCACTTATTCACAAATTTCATGGGAAAAAATAATTTTCATATTTCATCTCATGAAAAACTCTTTTCGTTTCGCTCAACCTTAAACAATTATACTTCTGAGGCATATAGAGAAACCATTTTCAATAAGTAAACTATACAACAATCCAACAAAGACCAACTTAGACTTCAAAAAAACTACGGCTAACTCTAGCCACAACTAAGTAATAACTCTATTGTCCACTACGTACACCAACTAACTCTAGCTAATGTAGACTTTATTGACTAACTCTAGCCACAAACTCAAATCTAAAAAGATAAGAGAAGGAAAAGATCTACTATTCTTTATTATATAGGAGTAGATTTACAAGATAAGCACAAAGAAATACAACTAGAGATAGACTAAAACTCAGGTGGGATGTTTGAGATCCATTTCTGCCTCTTCGTTGGTATTTCTAGGAGAAAGTTTTTGCTTAGATGATAGTGAAAGTGATGAATGGCAAAAAACCCTCATTGTGTCGATGTGGATGAGACATAATATAGGATAGTCATGGTATGTTGGAGAAATTATATTGGCCAGGAGGCCTGCCATACTGTAAAAACCCGAGCACTCACAAAAGTAGTTGTTGATAGTGTACTATTTCCAGTTGTTAGCTTTAGTTACAAGTAATCAGTTCTAATATGGAATCAGGTCCCATCCCAGAATTTGTCAAATCATCAAAACTGCATTTTAACACCTGCTTACTTATATACTCAACATCACTCATGTGTTTTGCTGATGTGAGACTTGTTATTTAAGATGGGTTTGCCCTACCGCATGTGGCTCAGTTAAACTCTAGCCCACATTGACAAGGCTGACCCCAGAGTGACTCCAATACCCTTTGTAATGGTCCAACCCACTAATAATATTATCCGCTTTGAGACTTTGAGTTTAGGCCCGTACGACTTGGAAATGTGTGACTAGTAGGTAGTACCTGCTTACTTATTTACCCATCGTTTCTTTCATGTTTTGCTGATGTGAGACTTCGTATCTTAAGATGAATTGTTATAAGACTCTAATGCGGACTCCGAACATCGAGTGAGAAAAAAACTGCACAACAAATAGTTACAATTTGAGTATTCTATTACAAATATTAAAGTAGGAATATACAAAAACCTTCAATGTCAAGATGTATATTTCTAAAATTATTAATGGAGTTAATTTCTTGAATATTTTTTGTCAAATAGAGTGACTGTTTGGTCAAAATCTTATTGATTGTTTAGTCCCTCAACATTGTAAAGAGACAATAGAAGCCACTTTCGTAATATTTCTGGCTTCTCTAAACCGCTTGATTTATTTAATTTTTAAATAATTGTTTGTCTTTCTTTCTTTTTCATTCATTTATTATCAACGTGTAATAATGTACCTTAGAAAATATTATCACCTACACAAAATTTATCGCAACAGTAAAAAAAAAGGCTAATTAATTGAAAGGTCCAACTCGTAAAATTTTTGTACAAAAATATATTATTTTTAAAATTACAAATTTCATTATATAAATATCTTTTGAGTGATTTAATTTAATTATATTAAAAAAATATTTATTTATTGTATATATAACTTAAACTCTTTTCATTTGCGAGAAGATAGAATTTTCATTATTCCTTCACTATTTTAGAATTAACATTTTGAACATTATTATTCATTTAGGGACATCTGAAAAAGTTAAAATGATACAGAGAAGATTAATATAGCATTCCTATGTAAGGTTAATATGAATAAATCGAAAAATGATCTTGAACATTATCAAGAAATCATGGTTTAATGTTCAAAAAAAATAACCTAGTAGCGGAGATGCCATAAAATTTCGATCGTATTTTGACCGTGCTAGAAAAATAGCATTATATCTATTTTAATTTGTTTTGTGTAATTTGATTTAATAGGGAGTTTCAGAAAGTAAAAAAAATTATTTGAATTTATTGTTTTGAAATTAAAGATATGTCAAATGTATTAAAATATTTTTTAATTTTATGATTTTAAATATGATACGTAAAAAATTAAAAATAAAAAATTGCTAAAAAAATTATTCTTTTCGAAATGAACTAAAAAGAAAAGTAAATTGAACAAATTGAAACAGAGGAAGTATAAAGTGAATGGGTCAGCTGTGGTAGGTGAGTTTGCAAAATAAATCGACTATTAAAAATTGAAAATAGATTATTTATTTCTAAATTTTTCGTATTTATCCATTAAAAATAAGGATAAATTTGCACAAATCAGCGCACTCTCTCCCACCCCTACTCTCACTCTAAAAAAAAATAATTTAATTTTTAAATTTTATTTTTTAAAAGTAAATTTATTTTTTACTATCTCCAACCGCGTCATCCCCCCCCCCCCCCCCCTGCCCGATAAATGTCAAAAGAAAGATTATTTTTCACAAAAAAATTCTTCCAACCCCCTTCCCCTCAAAAAATAATTTATCTTTTAGAAAAAAAATCATTTTTTCCTTATTCCACCCACCTTCAACCCCTACTCAGACCACCTGTCCCCCAAAAAATAGTAATTTGACTTTTTATTCTTTTACGAACGAATCTATTTTATTCATTTTACCCATTATACTATTCACTTTTAGATGGGTAATATGAGATTTAAAAAAAAAAGATTTCTATCCATTTTAAATAAGATGAGTACCAAATCCATTTAAGATGGATTAATTTGAATAAATATTCGTATAAATTATTCATTTTGTCACTCCTAGTAGAATGTATTAGAAAAATAATGCCAGCATTTGTTTTGTGTATTAATAGTACATTGATTGATATACTTTTTTTTTGGGCTATGTATAGCTAATGCAAACATTAATTATACACTTTGTTGTGTATTGAGGAGTGTATTACTACTACATGAAAATTCACGGTGTTAGTTATGCAATGGAATTTAATTCATGCATTAGTATTGTCGAAGACTCAATTAACCCTCAAAATTTTTTTTACATCTCTTCCACCATATTTTGTGGAGATTGTCTTTGTAAATAACTTTTTTTTGAAAAAAAATTATGCAATGCATTCAATTTTTAATATATCAAACCAAATAATGCATAAAAATATTTTCTACATAATTAATGTAAGCATAACTAATACAAGCATTACTAATACACTTCATTTAGCATTATTCTTATATACCCTATCAAACGATCTGTTCGAGAAATAATACCAATAAATAATCTTTGGATCACATTATATTTAATTTTACTCTTTTGTTAATATACTAAAGAAGTCCACAAACCATGAGCCACCAACTAATTGTTTTTTGCGATTAATTAAGGTAGAAATAATTAATTCCTATAACTTTCATATTAATTAAT
The DNA here is from genome assembly GCA_038996855.1 of Solanum aculeatissimum. Classification (NCBI taxonomy): domain Eukaryota; kingdom Viridiplantae; phylum Streptophyta; class Magnoliopsida; order Solanales; family Solanaceae; genus Solanum; species Solanum aculeatissimum. Next base: position 8,375 of record JBCEWC010004958.1, on the reverse strand, counting down.
TCAGATTATAATTAGTAGTCACATTTAGGTCAAGTTGAATAATCTTTTTTGGTCAATTTAATATTTATAGGAAACTCATTCGAAACTTCTCTTTATACTTGCCCTTGCTTTAGGAATCTCACATACAAGTGATGGAAAATTCTATTTAATGTTTAGGATATATAGCATAGTATAATATTGAGAATGACATTTTATAGAATATATATTATTCCGCAAAGGAAAATTAAAACTACATTACTTTGTATATGAAACAAGGAATCTGTACCAAAAATGGAAAAAAGTTGAATATGTCCACCCTTTACTTCTTCTTTTTTCTGTCTGATGTCCGGAATTCACTTTGAAGCTTAATTAAATTTGAATTTGTATCGAAAAGTTCTAAGTAAAACGCTCTCTAACAAAGACAATTCTATTCCCAAATGGATTCAAACTCGAAATATCTGATTAATGATTAAAAAACACTTACCATTCCACTATGATAGTTGTTGGTGAATATGCACACCCTTGTCAATTCAATACCATTAGAGAGTACTTTCAAATATTCCAACATGGTAAAAACTTTATCATGATTACCTTTTAAATATTGATCATCAATTTTTTTAATATATATAACAATATTTCTATAAAAAAAATTTATATAGTATTTATGTATTTAATGTAAACATATTCCCCATTCTAAAGAAAACTAAACTTCAAGTTCTATCTATAATATATGATGTAAAAATAATTATATGAAAATACTATCTTCATTCAATCTGTTTATTTATTTTTAATGTAATCAAGTTGAATATTTCTTTTTAGTAATTTTTCATTTTGAATTTCCACGTAATAAATTTAAAATAATGAGAATAAAGAGCATTTATATATGTCACGATCTGGATCAGGTCATGATGGTGCTTGTAAGATCCTGCTTACAGGCATGCCAATCCAATGCCCACACTAGCAACGTGCAAATAAACCAAACACAATCGACCCAGAACCTAGAAGTCACTTGTACAGGGCTACAATAGACTCAAAATGAAACATATACATAATCGTATATATAACCAGGAGAACTCCTACATATACAGGCCAACTTATAACTGTGCAGGGCAAATATCTGAATACAAAAGACGACCCAAAGAAAAAAGGGACAATAGAATATTCGAAGTTGTTGATGCTCACCAAAGTGTCTTGACTTGTCAACAAGCTCCCAATTAGTGGCCACGACTCGTACCTGGATCTGCACCATAAGAAGATGCAGAAAAGTAGGGGTGAGTACCGGTGAAAGGCACCCAGTAGGCAGCATCGATCGACCGAGTGAAATACAGTAAATATAGAATGCTCAAATATAGTAAATTGAAGTAAAACTAGCAAATCTCAACCCGACACAACAGTGAGTATGTCAGTGGCATCATCATATATATCCCAACGGTCAGAATCAAGCAATATATCACGACCCAATCGACTGAATCACAGCTGAAACCATATCCTCAGTATCACATAGTCAGGATGTGGGTTTGTATGTGAGCGTAAGACCCTAATATCTATGCATGAACGCCTCTTGAGCCCCCATAAGGTACACTCATGCACAACTAAGGTATAAAATCATATCTCGATAGAACTCGTATAAAACAGTGTAACCCATGCCGGATCGTGGCATCTGAACCCTGATCCTGTGTCGGAACATGACACTCGATCAAGTATGTACATATATAACGGCGTGACGAATCCCCCCCCCCCCCCCGCGAGAGATCGAATCTCCTCATCGTAACGGAACAAGTCACCCGATCCATAAATGTATATCATATTAGTACGTGACATTCGCTCCAGAAATGTATATCGTGTCGATACGTAACACCCGATCTAGAAACGTATATCATGTCGGTACATGACAACCAATCCAAAAATGTATATCGTGTCGGCACGTGACACCTGCGAATCTAAGACTCTGATACCACCTTGTCATGACCTGAAAAGTCGGGTCGTGACAATTTCAATGTATCAAAGTAATTTTAATTTAAGACCATCACCACCTCAACAACAACAATAACATTTCACTAAATATATATATATATATAGATACCTAGCGAAATCCCTTAAATGAAGTCTAGAGAGTGTAGAGTATAAGTAAACCTTATCATTACATTTTCAAAATACTCTCAACTCAAATATAAAAAAAAAATAAAAAAATAATCAAAAATAACAAAATAACCTGATACTCGGAACACAGTAAATAAATAACTGACAATATTAAATATTTTAATCTAAGACTACATCACTTAAAAATATCTTTTACTTTTTAAACTATACATCCAGTCAAAATTTAGATAAAACAATATTTTTTTTTAAAATTAAATATTAATTACTTCATCACAAAATCCGTTAAAATATTATAGCGCCGCCAGATAACGATAACTGACAACAATAAAATAAAAAAAGATACAAAAAGTCTTGATACTGAAGAAAATGGTAAGTTTGGTTAGGCAAGATTGGATGGCAACAGATTCATGGTACATAGTCGATAACTATAATGTTTTTTTCCACGTATATATATTCATAGGAAATTATTACATTATTTTTGGTCCCCCCTTTTAATGGTCAACACTTGTAAACAAGTAATTAATAACAAGTGGCTACTGTTGTTGTCCTAGTTTTAAAGTAACACTACTTACTATGGTCACTTTCAATCTTTATTTATTATCATAAAAATGTATTTATTCCATTTCATACTCTTATTTTTTTGGGGGTTTGGATTTGGTCCCTTCTATATTATTGGAATCTTGAGTAGGAGTATAAAGTTTGGCTATATTTGTAGAAAAATCGCCTCACTTAGGGTAAATCTGATGCACTAAAACTCTCGCTATACGTAGGATCGGAGGAAGGGCCCACCACAAGAGTATATTATAAGTAGCTTTAGATACCTTGCATTTTTGTCAGAGACTATTTTCAAGGTTTAAACTTGTGACCTCCTGGTCACATGGCAGCAATCTTAACAGTTACTCCAAGACTCCCCTTCAAATCGATCACCACACTTAGGGACAGAGGAAAATATTTTTCAATTTTTAAAAAATAATTTTTCTAATAGAAGTAGGAAAAATAAAATTTTATGAGTGACATCGTTATGTCCTCTCTATTCTCATCTTCGTTCAGAAACAGTCTTTCGATCTCTATGAGGTCGGTAATAGTAAGGTTTGAGTACATTTTACTCTCTCCAAACTCTACTTGTGGAATTTCACTGAATATGTTGTTGTCGTCGTCGTCATCATCCTCGTAACCTGATTCCCACCACACTATATCACCTTTCAATTTTCATAGTATTTCTTAGATTATAATTTTTCACGAAAAATATCTTCCTTCCCAAAAAAAACAACCTTTGTGATGTTACTTGGACAAAACAGTGGATTTTCTATGTAAACGATTTGAGAGCATTGTAATTGTAGAAGATATCTCAAGACAATAAGTATACAAAAGAATGGGGGGAAAAATACTATTTATATTTCAATTTATGTGGCACATTTGTTTTTTAGTCCGTTTAAAAAAATATTATTTTTTTATAATTAAAAATAATTTAATTTTAAAATTCTCGTTTTATCGTTAGTAAAATAATTTATAGTTACATAAATGGTCAATGAATGTTTTGGATCTATAAATTTCAAAAAATTTCTTTTCTTTATCACACTTTTGAGCAAAATTAAATAATGTCACATAAATTAGAACGAAAAATAATATCTTTGATGAAATTTTAGCGTTGTGTAAGAAAATATCAGACGAGTCCCAGAGTTGTAGTTAATTAAATGAACTTTATTGCCTTTCACAATAAAAGAATTGTCTAGTATGCTAGTGGTATTGTTTGACTTGGGTCACACGATTTTAAAATGCATCGCTAGTAGGTTAGACATGTTTACTTATATATTCAATATCTCTTCTATATTTTTGTCAATGTGGGACTTCTCATCTTAAGATGACTTGTTACTCATAATTAATTTCAAATATTTTTTTTATAATGTTTTGAAAAAGTTTTTTTATTTCTTTTTGAAAGGAAACAAGAAATTTGTCTATGTTGCTTGACTCTTAATCAATATGGAACAAGCCAAATACAAATGGAGACTCACTTGAAATTGTACAATTTTGTCTAGAGGAAATATTTGTATGTGGCCATTGTATAATTAAATTGCTACTTTTTCCATTACTAGAAACTAAATCAATATAATCATTTTGTGATTTAAAGGTATATACTTTGGTAGAACATGTTACACCAACGAGAAATATGATGGGATGGATTGGGTTCTTCCACCTTGATCAGATATCTTGAGTTCGAATTGTGCGGAAAAAAAAATCTGTTAGGGAGCTTTTCTCCCTTAAATGGGTGTTATAGTCTAAAAATTCAGATTATTCGAGATTAAGACAGTGACCAAGTTAAATTATTTTTTTTTAAGAATTTCCAACAAATCATACTGAATAATATGTGACTACGCCGCCACTGAATCAAGTACATGACCATCATATTGTCTAAAGTATTGCTAATTCTGTTTCATTTTATGTGATAACATATTTTTTATTTTTCTAAAAAAAATGACATATTCAACAAATATCATAAGTATTAAACCAATTTTTTTTTTGTAGTTTTCATTTCCTTCAAAATATCATTCACTTTATATACTAGTATAATTTAAGTGGGCCAAACTTGTGCAACACACAATGAATAAAAACAAAAAAGCTAAATAATTAAAAAGTGCAATAAAACATTTATTTTTTTAATTATGAAAAATGAGAGGGTTGATGATTCACGTTTATATTCTCATAAAAGATATTGTCCACGAGATAAATTGAATCTGGAACATAAGAAAATAATGAATAATTTGTTATATTATTTTGTGGTCTTTTTGTCTAACTTTATTATATGATAGAAAAAAACTTGGAGGCCCAATATAACCCCACAACATACCATGCAACTTGCCTCTTAAATTGTCCACCAATTTAGGTATTTCATCGTCCTCGATTCTCGTTTTATTTTACTTATCATGATTTTATTAAAAAAAATTAATTGAAAATATTTTACTGTTTAGAATATAGATAGATGTAGCTTAATGGCTAAAAACATGTTAATCACTTTGAATATTGTGTTTTGCCAGCTATTTTTCATATATGAAATATTATATGGTTTGGAGCCTATATTTATTGGAATGATGATTTGATATGTAAATCATTAGTATTAAATTTTGTGTGGTAGATATATAAAAATAAATATTTAAACTAACACAACATAAATCACCTTATTTTATTTCATAAGAAAAGTAAGAAAGAAACAAAAGGCAAGTTAATCATGATTAGTGATTGTTGTGAGAAATTGAAGCATTGGTGCACTTTAAGGTTAATAGAAAGGAGTTGAGGTCACGTATTATGGCAAAAGGTTAGTAGACTGGTGATATAGTAGGGGTAAGATAATGTCCGATCTTGTGATATAATAGGTTAGCGGAATTAGTTGTATCTTTATATCTTATGTGTTATTGTCTGTTTTATATTTGTTACTTTTATTGTATTTATATATTATCATTTACTTTCCACTTTAGCCGAATTTTTTTCTTCATATTTAGTATCTTCTGCTTTTGGGGGCTTAATATTTTTGAGTCGAGGGTCTTCCAGAAATAACTTCTCTATCTCTATGAGGTAGTGATAAGATCTACGTACAGTTTACCCTCTCCAAACCCTATTTATAAAATTTCACTGGATATTGAATATGTTGTTGGTGGTGGTGCACTTTAAGATATGAAAGTAATAATAGTCTGATTTTAAGACAATTTTGTTCAAATTTTAAAATCAAACTTTCATATAAATTATTGTGATTTGTGCTAATCAAATTACACACACAAAAATATAGCATCAAAAATATTTTCTCCAAAAAAGGGGGTTATTTCAATTTTTAATACTTTTTTTTAAAATAATATATTTCTTAGCCACTCATCAAAAATATTATCAAGAGGTTATCCTTTCCACTCAAAGATGGTGACAACTAAATTGGACTATGCCCATATAATTAAAAATCTATGATGTCATGACCTGATCACAATCACCTGAACTATTATGTCATAATTTAATTGGATACTGCTCCTGTTTCAATTTATACGACATAATTAAAATATTAAAATTTAAAATTCTCAAAGTTTGAAGGATTCCGACATAGAATTTTAAAAAAATATATAATTTATATATTTATAAATTATATAAAAAATATTATAAATTATAATAATTAATCATTTAAAATATTTAAAAATATAAAAAAATCAATTAATGAAAAACTTTATGAACTCACCAAATTTTAATTATGTCATATAAATTGAGACAACGACAATAATACTTTAGTTAGATATATAAGAGATTCTATTCTACTTTTCCTCTCCCTACTGACTCTAGTTTTTTTTATATAATTTTTATAAGATGTACTTATCTCCTATTGGAATTGTTAAAAAACCAAATTTGCTAATGAAGTACTTGACTAACTAATCTCTAGCTTAAACATTTAACAATTTTTTTTATAGTAAAGTTACGAGAAATTAAGAATTTAAAATTTATGAATTTGAAATAGTAGGCTTTCGATTGACTTGTTCGAATTATTGAATCGAAATTTAATATTCATACACATTTAATAAATTTTCTTAATATATATTATATCAAAATATTGAGTTCGACTAAAGCTATAGGCCATATGATATATTAATGAGGAAATTTCATATACATTCAAAAAATTAATTAATTTACAATAAATATGGCTCATATTTTATTTACATAAAAAATAGTCTCAGATTAACGAAACTATATATGACTATACAATATAGTCTGTCAAAAGCTATATAAAGTATAGATTACTATACAATGTATATTACTTATACATGAGCTATACACTAAATATACATTATGATACACAAATATACACTGACTATACATGTTTATACAACAAAAAATATTTTTTTTGTAATTATTTTAAGTGAAACGTTCCTCCGTCTAATTATCCTTATATTATTATACATCTCCATGATATTTCCATCTTTCCAAGTGGGAAAATCCAAACAAATGATTTTGTATGGATTGAACAAGTAATTAATTTATACATATGATTTGACGATTAAGTAGAGTAATCTATACGTGGCCCACCTAATTAGTGCACAGATTTGGTAATTATTAATCTAATTTTATTTTAATCAATGTCAATAAGCAGTGGCAGGATGCTTCAAAACATTATCCAGATTAATTAAAATGATTACTTTATACTATTTTGAGCTGCTAGGTTCAGTCTCTCTTACAAGACTTAATTAAATCTAGTAAGATTATTCAATATTAAGACATGATTAGACCCTTAAAATATTTCAAAATATGTGTCAGTAATTCATCTTAATTATGTTCATGTTCAATGTATTCAAACACAAGGGCTAGAGATTCATAGTAATTAGACGTAAAATGTTGTTGCAATGATGCATATTTAACCTAATTTACAATATAATAAGTTTAAATCCTTAAGCATTTTAGCCTTTTAGGATTAATTACACTAATTAAATATTCTTATACTGTGACTCATTATATTACGAATAGATCTATCTATAAAATCTTACATTAACACCCCTATGATTATATTCGTGACAAAAAATAGAGTACTAAATTATAATTATTAAAAAACAAATTTAAAAATACAAATAAAACGTCTTTTCATAGTTTCTTTTAGGAAATTTCAAATCAAGAAAAAAAATAATTATTTATGCCTTTGTAAAAATACTCTACCTTAAATCATGATTACATCTAAAGGTAGAAGAATAAATTCAAGCATGACAACTGAGCTTTGCCCATTGTTATTTTTGCACCAAATAAATAGATAGTATGTGTTTGGCTATGATTAAGTTTCGAGGGATGTCATATGGAGATGTCTAAAGGCAAAATGTGTTTTGATGGTGTATATTAGCTAGGATGATAAAGGACATGTATGACGGAGTCAAGATTCTGGTAAAGACGGTGTGAGGAGACTCGGAGTATTTCCTGTTGAGATGGGATTTCATCAAGGATCTGTGTTGAAGTCTTTTCTTTTTGCATTAGTGATGGATGAGCTGGAATGGTCTATCCAGGAGGAGGTTCTATGATGATGCTATTTGCGCATGACATAGTACTAATTGATGAGATTAGGGATAAAGTTAATGATAGGTTGGAGGTCTGAATACATACTTTAGAATCTAAAGGGTTCAAATTGAGCAAGATCAAGACAAAATACCTGGAGTGCAAATTTAGTGTTGCGAGGGATGAAACAAACATTGAGGTGAAGTTTGTCACTCAATCTAGGGAAAAGGGTCAAAATTGCCCCTGAACTATGCAAAATAGACCACTTATACCCTCCGTTAGATTTTTGGACCAAAAAT
>JBCEWC010004957.1:0-26006 GCA_038996855.1 Solanum aculeatissimum | reverse complement strand
CCACTTAGAATTTATGATAATTAAAAATAAAAATATTATAAAATATGCACTTTCCTACTTATCCCTACTTACCCCCCCAAAAATGGTATCAAATATGCACTTTCCTACTTATCCCTACTTACCCACCAAAAAATGGTAGCGGTATGAATTTTTCAATATTTCCATATATCATTGGCTAAATATTTTGAATTATTTTGTAGGAAATAAGTTTTGAGGAAAATGACTTTTATAATGAAATTAGGAAAAAATAAATACTCCCTCCATTTAAAAAAGAATGACCTACTTTCTTTTTTGGTATGTTTAAAAAATGACCTATTTTCTTTTTTAGCAAAACTTTAATTTCAAATTTACTCATGACATGTTTAAGGTCACAAGATTAAATGACATTTTGGTACATTTAATATAACTTTAATTTATGACCACAAGATTGAAAAATCTTCTTTATTTTTTTAAATTCCGTACCAAGTAAATTTTTTTTTTTTTTTGGAAATGGAGGAAGTATCATAAGTGGCATTCCTATTACATTGTCTCTTCCCTAACTACCCAATCCCTTAAACATTCCACTCCAGAACCCCCACTTCCCATCCCAACTGTTAGACCCCTCGTCTAACTAAGCAACATGAACATGACAACGACTTTTACATTGACCTTGGTATGTATGTGGGCAAGCAATGTAGTGTGGTTGTGCGGCTAAGTGTTGGTAGTGCAGTAAGGTGTTCAAGCTACTTAAGTGTTGACAAGTAAGCTTAAATACAATGACCAAGGATGCTGGAGTGATGGCTAAGCAAACTTGGCACAAGGCAAGGCAAGGCAGTGACATCGACAAGGCAAGGCAAGGCAGTGTGTTGCTTGACAAGACTAAGTCTTGGCAAGGCTGGACAAGGGTGTTGACTTGACAAAGCAAGGTTGTGGGACTTGAGGATGGCAAGACAAAACTGATTTATGTGTGGGCAAAGTGTTGGCAAGAAGGCAAAAATAAAACTAAGTGTTGAAAGGCAGCAGAAATATTCTAAGTGTTGGGCAAGGTGCAAATTTGCCTAAGGCATGGAAGGCATGTGCGTGGCACATGTGTGGCTTAGTTTAAATTTGAATTATGTACCAGCTGTTGGAATATGACTTGTAGGGCATGTGCAGTTGTAACTGCCTTATCTTGTATGACTGCCTTGTGCAGTCTTTTTATATGTGGGGCAGAAATTCGTCTAAGGAATTAGAGGGTGTTTTAGGCCTTAGACAAATTCGTGAAACCTTGTTTTGTTGTTGTTGAGATATCAATAAAATGTTGGGAAACGTTCCTGTAAATTATTTTAAGTGTTCAAACTTTATTTGCTACCTAAAGCATGAAACAGTCTAAGTACTTAGACAAATTGTGTTGTGTGTTGTGTGTTGTGATCGAAGTTTGTGAGTGTTGCAGAAAACCAATGACGAGAAAACAATCACCCCTGTGTCACCAACCCACTCGTATAGAATTTTGCTAGATTACATATAAATACTTTTGAAAAATATTTTCTTGCTTATTTTATCAAACACTAAAAAAAAGTAAGAAACTCACTAGTCATAAAGCACATTTTCCTTCATATATTCCAATCACACCCTTAAACCTCGTTTTGCATTTGCACTGTTTACTCCTGCCCACTCTCACATGTAGAGTAGTCAAAATGAATTTAGTCCAAGAGGCTAGCCCAACCCCACTCATTATTGGGGTAGGATTGGGATAACATTTTTCAAGCCCATTAAAAGTAGAGTTTATAAGTTTGACCCAACTAAGCGCTTGGCCGTTGAGGCCTAACTGAGGCCGAACCATGGTTAACCCATGGGCGAGTCGCATGCTTATCTCCTTCAACATAGAAAAAAATATTTGGGCAAGTACTTTTTAATAAACAATTACTGATTTTAATGATTGTTTTTATTTGTTACAATTTATAGCAATATATGGCTATATATAGCAATAGTATGATTAATCTATACTTGTATTTAAAGTGAATTATGCATGCAATATAAAATATTATTATAAATTTTTAAAAATATATTGTGATTGTTTGGTAAAAAATTGATACAATGTTTATAAGTTTATTAAAGTATGTGGTAAATATATTGCCATCAATAAAACCTGTATTATATATATATTATAAATAGTTCTCTGTAATATGTATATATTATAAGTGTTCAGTGAAAAAAATTATTATTATTATAAAATATAAATATTTTCTTAATATAATATATCCATAAAAATTTTCCTTTAACGTTCTCTTTATTTTTGTTATCATAATAACTACTACTTGTTTTGCTGATTCATTTATTACGAAGCAAAAAAAAAAAAAGGACATTTTATAAAAGAATGCATGTCTGATTAGAACTATATAATTTTTGAAGGTACACGTGAGACCCATTTACGACTGTTTTATAAGTCTCCAATTTCTATTAATGCTTAATAATCAACAACTTTGTTGTTGCAACAAACTTGGAATAAAATGCTTTAATTCCATTATTGCAATAAACTTCAAACATGACGCACTCTTGTTGCTCTTTCGGCTGCTTAGTCGCAATTCATCATTCAATGTGCTTCGTTTCGTTATAGTCCATATATATGCTAGGAATTTTCTTTGACATTATATGATTTACAGCTTGTTTGATGGTGGTTTGTCATGGTTTCATAATGTAAGATACGACATGGTATGATATGGCATTGTATAATATTGTATGGGTTGCTATTGTTTAGATAATTTGTTGTTTGATTTGATTGTAGGGTACTGTATCGTAATTTGAAAATTTACAAAAATGTCATTAATTATTATAAATATTAAATTTATCAATATATTTTTAATAATTTTTTTTAAAAAATTAATACATAAAGTAGAGAAACATACAAATTAATATTCAATCCATACAAATAACACAAGAAAATAAAAAAGTAAGAACTTTTTAAAAAATGAAGCTCAAAAAATAGAATAAAACATGAGAAAAGACGGAAGGTGAAAAAAAGTTTCAAAAGTTGATACAGAAGAAAATAAGTAATAGAAAAACAGTACATATATTGGAGTAAAGTTTAATAAATAATATAGGATAAATTAAAATTATTTAAATTTAAGTAAGAGTATAATTGGAAAAAAATAAGAGAACCATGGGATACCACCAAATTGGTGGTTTCAAAAAGTGAGATTTTCATGATTACAGAACCATGAAACTAAACAATACCATACCACATAATTAATAAAACAATCAAAACAAACGTGATTCTTTTACTAACCATACCATACCATACCACCAAAAATCACCATCCAAACAAACTGTTAGAGCCTATTGGCTTAGATATCATAAGCAAGACTTGAAATATTCTAACTAAAATAAAAATGGTCTTAACAAGTAGTAATGTGTATAGTTAACAACAACAATATATTTATTTTAACTTCACAAAGTGGGTTATGAAAAGGATATGATATATGCATATCTTATCTTTACTTCAAATGCATAGGGGTTATTTATGAAAGTAATGAGGTAGGAGAAACCTTAGTGCTGAGTCTAGCCGAATCTTATACGATGGGGAAAACCTCAGTAAGGATGCTAAGTCCATAGAGGGGGTGTATGTAATAATCCATCTTTAGATAGAATTTCCACATAAGCAAACACAACAGAGATGTTGGGTATATAAGTAAATAGTCGTTGCCTACTAGTGACACATTTTAAAGACGTGCGGGCCTAGGCCTAAAACAGACAATATCACTAGCAGGCTAGGTCGTTATAATTTCAGTTGAGATCTTTGACCAACAAGTTAAGAGGCCAAGAAATAAGGAGGTTGAATTTGTCAAGGTATTGTGGTGGAACCAAGTTGAAAGTGCAATATGAGAAGCAAAAGTGGATATGATGAAATTATATCCTTATCTCCTACCTTCCACTCAAGCATAAGGTATTACGTTGTTCTTGCTCAAATTCTCAAAATTCCTACATTCAACTTTTTCATGTCATAATACATACATGTATACTCATGATACTGATTTTGAATGATATATTATTTCTAAGTTTGAAATTTCATGAATTTGATGTTTAAGTTGCATTGTTGCATTCATGTTGGGTTGTTGATACTCATTTTACTCTACTCAAGCTATCTTTCATCTCATTCGAGGATGAATATTCCCAAGGGGAAGACATTATAATAACCCATAAGTTGAAAAGTCGGGTTTTGAAAGAAAAGTTGGGAATCTATTCTAGTGTAGGGGCTACGAGTCCAATCTACGGCTTCTAGATGCTTCTACAGATCATAGATAGGGTCTCAGAGGTAACCCTGCTACCTAGTATTACTTTAGAAATTTGGGGTTCAATGGAAAAATAGCTTTTATGGGTCGTCATCGTGTTTATGAGTCATCATTTATGATCTTAGTTTAGATTCAAAAAGGTGAATCTTAAGGTGTAACAGGAAAAGACCCAATTATGGATCGTAGTTGTAAGTATGAGTTATACATAGACCTTGTAATTGGGACTGTAAGAAAGTGAAAATTTATGAAGTATTGGGGACATGAATGAGGGGTATCTACGACCCGTAAAATGAACTATGGGCTATAATTAGAGGTGCGAATTTTCGTAGCTAGGATTTAGGGACACTAGTTTCATGAAGGGGTCCTATGGTCTGTAAATGGGATGACAGATCATAGATGGGTCTCGTAGACTCTTCCCGATAGAACTTCATTAAGGGCATTTTGGTCCTAAATCCAAACTACATGTTTTAAGTCCTATGACTACCTATAGCCATCCTTAACCCTTCTAAAATCACTCATTTTCAACTAAATGCTCGAGTCACTCAAATTCTCTCAATTTTTAATACCATCAAGGTTCAATTGGAGATTACAAGCTAGGATTTTAAGCTTTCTTTCTCAATTTTTGATTTCTTCCACTAATTGCATCAATGCATATTGGTTTCATTCATGTGTTCCCTTTCACCAATAGAGCCCAAGTAAATTCTTAAATCTTTCATTGATTTGAATTATAGACTTTTATGGGCTTTGTGATTAAACGATGATTTACACAAACCATGATTTCTTTTATATATATTAACCTAATTAAGTATGAATTCACTTCAATTGCATGATTTGAATGACTTACGAGTTTATTTCCCAATGTTCCTATATAGGGTTCATGATTTCTATTGTGGGTCTTTTCAACTATGATTACAATTGTTACGAATCTTTATGATTTGGTATAATTTCATTCAATTGCATGTTTTTGAATTATTTGATATTGAACCCACATAGTTTACCCTAGTTTTCAATGAATCGTGATCAAGTATGAATAAGGGCTTCAATAATGTTTATAAATTACTCAAGCTAAGTTTATGAAAGTCTCTTAATTATGAAACTTCAAAGGTGAAAGGACGTTCCTCACCTAATCATGGATTCTATATATGAAAATACAATACTCAAATAATGAAGTAAAGGTTTTATGAGTTACTCTTATTATTATGACTCTATGATTTCAAACTTATGATTATGCTATGTATCATTGATTTATGATTCTATTATTCCATGAAATTTGACTTAGCATTGAGAAGTCTTGAGGCGGGATTCGGTTCAATGGACGTTAAGGTTGTCCACCCAAGAAAATCCAAAAAGAAACCAGTTATCTAAAATTATATGCCACCATCGGTCGACTTATAGGCCTAGCTAGTGGATCCACAAATAGCAACAAATGAATGAATCAATGTACCATAACAAAGTCTACTTTGACAACAAGTCTTTCCCTTTCTCAATGTAGGAGTTACATTAGATTTCATGTAGTAGCTCACATGGTCATATTGTTGGTTAAGGTTCGACATCCCACAAAAATGGTTAAGTTTACTTTCAAGGTTTAACTTATGATTTGATACATTAATTATATGATATTACTTATATTTACCTCATGCTTTACTTCATGATTTTATTGTAGACTTGTATCTCGTATCTCATGCTTTACTATGTATATGACTATTCATGCATATACACCTACTTAGTAAATTCAAATGTACTAACACACTTTCTTGTGCTTATATTGTATCACAATATAGGTTCAGACAATCATTCCATCTCTCATCCATATGGCTAGGAGTGAAGTTTTCATCATACCTGATTGGTAAGTCCTCATAGTTCGAGGGCTACCTATTCAGTCTCTCTTTAGTTATTTTCTAGACCTATGTTGGTATTTTGAGACATTCTATTTCCTTTATTGAGGGTGATCTAGGGACATGTTCTGACCCCCACCTACAATAGTCTATTAGAGACATGTTGAGACCAAAATGTGTAATCTGTTTAGCCGTGAATATGGCTTACTTTCTCTTCTATCCTAGATCTTATGTTGAGATTTGTATTTCTACTTTAATGTTTAGTGTTACTTTATTTCCTTATGAATGCTCATGAATGGTATACTAGATGGATTGGCTGGTGTTCTTCGACGTTCTAATTAACGTGTTACACCTAAGGCCTAGCTTGGGTCATAACAATTGACTAAATCTAAGACAATGAAAACTAAAATCACAATAAGAATAAAGTTTTCATTGCTAATGTTTCACATAGATAAAGTGAACTAAGATATTGATTATTATATATGTATTTTCTTTGAAAGTATGTGTTGACAAGTTCTGCTAAAAGAATGTCATTAGTTATGAATTCTTTATTTCTCCTTGTTAGAAATTAGTTGGCCAAAGAGCAAAAATAAGCAATTTTTCTTTACTTTTCTAGGGTATCCTAGAAGTAAACAATCTTAAGAAATTATAGACGATTCTAGTTGTTCATCAACTAATTCTTTTAACTAGTTGTATGTCCAACATTATTATTATATATTTTAATGTAATATTATTTTAATGATAAATTATAGATATAAAAAAAGGATATAATTAACTATTACACCTGGTAAAATTTACCAAAATATCCCTAGATAAGAAAATGCGTCTTCCCAAATCCCGTTAGTAAATCCAAGGCCGAAAATGCGATCACAGGAAAACATGTGTGGGAAAATAGTCATGGTTGATTTTTAGAGCAACCGGATCAAAAGATAAATTTTCAGTGCAAAAATGCAAAACCAGAAAAGTGGGTGACACGTTTGCGTCGCGGACTTGTCGCAGACTTACACTTGGTTGTGATCCCTTTATTTTCTATGGGATTAGAAAATTGATCAATTTGTTTTTATAAAAATATATTGGTACGCGACAAGTCCGCGTCATAAACCTGGTTCACCGACATGTACCAGCTAAATTTAAAATTTTAAAACTTACGAGAGGATTGAGGCTAACTTCTTGCTAAGTTGATTGACAAACTTCATACCAAGTATGTATGTGACACCACATACTCTATTCTTACTTGTACCTACGGTTTAAGACGCATTATTACATGTCGAGTGTGTATTATGGTCAGAAGAGACTTTTAACACTTAAAAGAGTTCAAAACCTTCCTGTAAATTGAGTTTATAGTGATAGAATATGCAAAGGTTGACTTTAAATGATCATAACTCTTAGCACATAAAAACTTAGGTGGCCCATGACCTACCAAATAAAATCTCTTTGAATTAGCTTTCCCACTCAACTGGGTTTACCTCATTTAGAGTTCAGAGTTAAATGTTAAGGTTGTTTTACTGGACATTACAAGAGCAGGGAATTCCACAAAACCATATACACGTCATGAATCGAAGTACGACCTGTAAAGTTGGGTTTCATGGAAATAGCCAGAAAATCAATTTTTAGCCCCAAACTTCACGAATCCATCTATGGATCGTGAAGCATTCTATGGGTCATGGATAGGTCTCGTAAAAGTTTCTAGTAACCTAAAAAATGTGTCCAAAAGTTTACGAAAGTGACTCCCGAGTCGTGGAACGTTCCACAGACCGTAAAGGGTTTCATGAATGACTTTTCACAACTTTTTCTAAAGAGTTATTTTGATCATTTTCCACCCTTTTAAAGCCTAGACTTGACTTTTTTATACCTAAATTAAGCCCTAATCATATCAATTGATCCCTTTTTACGCTAAAACACATCCTTCAAATGTAGAACAAGGTTTCAAGAGAGAAAAAGGCTAGGGTTCGAAGAGAGAACTTGAGGATTCTTCCAAGCTACTCCAAGATTCAAACTTCCAGGTATGTAAGGCTAACTAAAACGTGGATTTTGTTCTTCCATGTATCCCATAACCTGAATTGATGGAACTGTTGATGAATTGAGTCTTCCATGGATGTTTCGTGAAGAGTTTTCTTAAATTCTAACGTATATCTATATAATTTTGCATGAATTATAGTTTTTATGAATTACATACTAAAAATTGATGATTTTACTTTTTTACATGAATCCTAGACTGACTTCTTATCATTTTTACATATTGCATTTAAATGAGTAAGCATGAGTAAAATTTGAACCCAAAAAGTCTATAGAATCCTTAAATGCTACGAGTTTGAATGATGCATGATTGAGTCTTTATGAGTCAAGAACTGAACTTTAAAAGGATGTAACCAAAGAGTTGATAGCTATTGTGATGAATTAAGTTGATTGGAGTCTCTATGAGACTCACGATTGGAATGATTTGGGATTGAAGGTCTTATGAAAATAAGTCTTAGGAGAAGTATCGAGCATTGAAATGAGTTAACTACGTTGCCAAGCATAGGAGAAGATTGAATCCGCTAAGTTAGATCTCTCCTCTCGATATGGTCCCTTAATTAATAGAGGACCCAGTTGATAGACCTAGATCCATTATGGATTCGATTTGTTCTTTACCTTGGAAAGTACTAAAGATCATCAACAGGAACTCCGTTGAAGATCTTCTCCTTATTTCAGCTGATTGGTGAGTCCTTCTCGAGTTCGGGGGATGTTTATCATTTTATCTAGCTTTAGAGCTAGACTTTAGGTTTGCTTTTCTTTTGATTGGAGGTAGCCATGGATCTGTCATTGACACCATCGACTAGTTGATAGAGGCATCATAGACTAGAGCCAATTTGTTGATTGGATATTGAATTGAGCTAGTTCTTTTCATACTAGCCCATTTACTTGATTTGATTCTTCGTATATTGAGATTGTCCACTTTGTATTTTCTTAAGTCTTCCGTTGCTGTGTTATTTATTGCTTGGGATAGATGTGATGAGGCCAAGTGGTTGCTTGGGGATTAGCAATAGTCTTTGAGTGCCGGCCACGTCTACGGTATCCTCTTGGGGCGTGACAAACTTGGTATCATAGCACAAAGTTCAAGTGTCCTAGGGAGTCTATAAAGTTATGTCTAGTAGAGTCTTGTTTATGGGTCTGCCGTGCGCCACACCTTATAAGTAGGAGGCTATAGGACAATAGGAATTGTTATACTTCTTTTGTATTCTGTTTTCGTATGATAGAGTTTAACTCTATTAAAATATCTATCTTATTCGTGCATTACGCATTTGCATATCATGCCTCCTAAGCGTACCACCACCCAAAGAGATGTTTCAGCCTCCAATGCTGTGAATCCCCCACCAGAGGTGCCTACTCAGATGGAGATGAGGGGTCGGGGTCGACCAACTAGAGCTACTGGTGTTCCACAAGCACCCACTATTCCACCTGCTCCTACTTCAAAAGTTTATTTTAGAGGAGATATCACTATGCTCACCCAACTAGTAGCCGCTCAGAGTGGGAACCAGAGATCACAGACTCCTAGCTCTAGATCCCAAGAGACAACTGCTGCAACCGAACTTAGATATTTTCTGAGGATGAACCCACTAGTCTTCACAGGGTCTAAGGTTGAGGAAGACTCCCAGAACATTATTGATGAGATGTGGAAGGTGTTGAAAACTATGCATGCGATCGAGACTGAGGAAGTTGAACTTGCTTCCTATCAATTTAAGGATGTGAAAAATGTCTTGTACAATCAATGGGAACAAGCCGAGGTAAGGATGTTGAACCTTCCATTTAGAGTGAATTTGAGAGTGTCTTTCTTGACCACTTCTTTCCACAAGAGTTGAGGGAAACAAAGGTTGAGGAGTTTGTCAACTTGAAGCCGGAGGAGATGACTGTCAAAGAATATAGCCTCAAGTTCATACAGATATCCAGGTATGCTCCAGAGATGGTCCCTATCATGAGATCTAGAATGAGAAAGTTCATATTCAGCTTGGGCAAGCATGTGAAAAGGAGTGCAAAGCGACATTGTTGATTCTGGGCATGGACATCTCTAGAGTTATGGTCTATGCGAAACAACTTTAGGAAGATAAGAAGAAAGATAGGGAGGAGCATTTGAGCAATAAGGCTAAATTAGCAAGACATGAGCCTAGCCAGCAGAAGCAAGATAAGGGGGATAGGTCCTATTTTTAGAAGAGGTCTTCAAACTATGCACCATCCTTAGCAAGTGCACCAACTACGAGTAATAGGTATGATTAGAAGTCACAGGGCTATCAAAACTTCAGAGCCCAGGGATCTCAGTTGAGGCTAGTGTGACTCTAGGTTCACAAGGTAGGACACCATGTTGCAAGTGTGGTAAACTACACTTGGAGAGATACTGTGAGAGAGGAGATGCGTGCTACAAATAGGGCCAAATAGGTTATTTTCAAAGACATTGTCCAAAGTGGGATAATAAGGCTCAATCTTCTGTACTGGCATCACCGACTATAGGGAATCAAAAGTCTATTATTTCTAACACAAGCGGGACTACAAACCATTTGTATGGCATGGGCACTCACCAAGATCAGGAAGTTTCACCACATGTTATGACGGGTATGCTTCGAGTCTTCACCTTTGATTATTATGCATTACTTGATCCGGGTGCCACATTGTCTTTTGTAACTCCTTATGTGGCCAGTAGATTTAAGATTCTTCCTGAATGTCTTCTTGAGCCCTTTGATGTTTCCACTCTTATTGTTGAGTCTATCATAGGAAAAAGGGTTTATAGAGATTGTGTAGTATCCATAAGGGTACTCTTAGTGATTTGATTGAGTTATAGATGGTTGACTTTGATGTGATCCTTGGCATGGACTGACTTCATGCCTATTATGCCTCTGTTGACTGTAGAACCTGAATTGTCAAATTCCAGTTTCTGAATGAGCTTATCCTAGAGTGGAAGGGCAATTCTATTGCGCCTAGAGGTAAGTTTATTTTATACCTTAAGTCCATAAAGCTAATCTCTAAGGGATGTATCTATCACCTCGTGCGAGTAAAGACTAATAATTTTGAATCTCCTACTCTGGAGTCGGTCCCAGTTGTGAGTAAGTTTCCCAAATTATTTCTTGAAGATTTTTCAGGAGTCCCTCCTGATAGGGAGATTGAATTTGGAATTGATGTGCTTCCTGACACATAACCTATATCCATTCCACCATATGGGATGGCCTTTGCTGAGATGAAAGAATTAAAAGAGCAGTTGAAAGATCTCTTGGATAAGGGCGTTATTAGGCCGAGTGTCTCTCCGTGGGGCACTCCTATCCTATTTGTTCAAAAGAAGGATGGTACCCTCAGGATGTGTATAGACTATTACCAGTTGAATAAGGTGACTATTAAGAACAAATTTCCCCTTCCAAGAATTGATGTCTTGTTTGACCAACTTTAGGGTGCCACTGTTTTCTGCAAAATAGACTTTCGATCAGGCTATCACCAATTGAAAGTGATAGAATATCACATCTCAAAGATGGCTTCCTGAACCAGCTACGATCACTCGAGCTCAAGGTAATGTCCATTGGGTTAATAAATGCACCTACAACTTTCATGGACTTGATGAAAATAATGTTTAGATAGTGTCTTAACATATTTGTGATCGTGTTTATTAATGATATCTTGTTATATTCTAGAGATAAGGAGGAGCATGCAAATCACCTTAGGATTGCTTTGCAGACGCTCAAGGATAATGAGTTATATAAAAAGTTTTTGAAGTGTGATTTTTGGCTTAAATTTGTGACATTTCTAGGCTATGTGGTTTCGGGTGACGGCATACGAGTGGATACTCAAAAGAGTGAGGCGATCAAGAATTTGCCTAGACCAACCTCTGCCATATACATAAGGAGCTTTTTAGGTTTGGATGGCTACTACCGCAGATTTGTTGAAGGATTCTCTTCCATATCTACACCATTGACTAGTCTGACTAAGAAAAAAGTCAAGTTTCAGTGGTCTGATGAATATGAGAAAATTTTCCAAGAGTTAAAGACCAAATTGACTACCACACAAGTATTAACTTTTCCTAAAGGGACTGATGGATTTATCATTTATTGTGATGCCTCTAGAGTGGGATTGGGATATGTTTTGATGCAGAAAGGAAAAGTAGTTTCTTATTCTTCCAAACAGCTCAAGGTCCATGAGAGAAATTATCTAACCCATGATTTGAGTTGGCTTTGGTGGTATTTTCACTAAAGATTTGACGTCATTACTTGTATAGGGTGCATGTAGATATGTTTACTGATCACAAGAGTTTGCAATATATATTCAGCCAGAAAGAGCTCAACCTGCGACAGAGGAGATAGTTGGAGTTGCTCCAAGACTACGACAAGAACATTCTGTACCTCCCAGGTAAAGCTAACATTGTTGCTGATTCTCTTAGTAGAGTTGTCAATGGGCAGTACAACCCATCTAGAGGAGGAAAAGAAAGTGCATCGATTGGCCCGGTTGGGAGTCCAACTTGAGGAGTATAACAAAGGTGGAATTGATGCTCAAAATGGGTCTGCATCATCTCTTGTATTAGAGGTGAAGGAAAAGAATGATCGAGATCCCATCTTGCTACAATTGAAGGCAGATGTACATAAATAGAAGGTGATCATTTTCGCCAAAGGGGGAGATGGAGTATTGAGATATCAAGGCAGACTATGTGTTCCAGATGTTGATGGTATTCGATAAAGAATCATGGGAAAAATCCACAACTCTAGGTATTTCATCCGCCCAGGTCAACTAAGATGTACCACAACTTGAGAGAGGTTTATTGGTAGAGAGGAATGAAGAGAGGCATCACTGAGTTTGTTTCTAAGTGCCCAAATTGCCAGCAAGTTAAAGTTGAGCATCAAAGGACATATGGAGTAGCTCAGAAAATTTTGAGATTCCAAAATAGAAATGGGAGATGATCAATATGGACTTCGTTACAGGCTTACCGAGGTCTCGTAGGCAGCATGATTCGATTTGGGTGATAGTTGACAGGATGACAAAATCTGCACACTTTTTTGCAGTAAAGACGACTGCCAAACCTGAGGATTATGCCCGACTATACATAAGAGAGATTATTAGAATGCACAGAGTTCCTTTTTCTATCATCTCAAATAAAGGAGCCCAATTTACTGCACAGTTTTGGAGATCTTTCCAAAAAGGCTTAGGTTTAAAAGTGAATCTTAGCACCACTTTTCACCGACCTCAAATTGATGGTCAGACATAACACATAATTTAGACCCTAGAGGATATGTTGAGAGCCTATGCCATTGACCTCAAGGGTAATTGGGATGACCATTTACCTCTGATTGAGTTTGCCTACAACAACAACTTCCATTCGAGCATTCCGATAGCTCCATATGAGGCTTTCTATGGAAGGAGATATAGATCACCAATCAGATGGTTTGATGTAGGTGAAGTAGGACTTATTGGACCATACTTGGTATACCAAGCTATGGAGAAAATAAAGGTCATCCAAGAGAGATTCAGAACTGCCTAAAGTCGCCAGATATTCTACCCTGATGTTAGGAGAAGGGACCTAGAGTTCGAAATGAACCATTGGGTATACTTGAAAGTATCACCCATGAAAGGTGTAATGAGGTATGGGAAGAAGGGAAAGTTGAGTCCTCGATACATTGGTACTGACCAAATTGTAAAGTGAGTGGAAAATGTAGCTTATAAGTTGTTGCTACCATAGGAGCTGGCAACCATCCATCCAGTCTTTCACATTTTTATGCTTAAGAAGTGTTTGGGAGATCCATCCTTGGTTGTTCTTATTAAAATCATTAGAGTCAAAGATAGTTTGAGTTATGAAGAGATCTCAATCAAAATGTTGGATCATCAAGTTCGCAAGTTGAGAACTAAAGAGGTTGCATCAGTAAAAGTGTTATAGAGAAGTCAATCTGTTGATAGAGGCTTCATAAGCTAGAGTCAATTTATTGATTGGATATTGATTTGAGATAGTTCTATCCATACTGGCCCATTTATTTGATTTGATTTTTCATATATTAAGGTTGTCCACTTTCTATTTTCTTTAAGTCTTCTACTGATCTGTTATTTATTGCTTGAATAGATGTGATGAGGCCAAGCGGTTCGCTTGGGGACTAGCAATAGCCTCTGAGTGTTGGCCATGTCTAGGATACCCTCTCGATGTGTGATAATGTAAGGCTAACCCAAAGTATGAGATTGTCCTTCCATGCACCCCTTAATAGAGGTAGACTCATAGATGAACGTATGGAGTCTTTATGCATGTTTTCTTGCAAAATTATACATATCTTACATATTTTCATATGTTGATGATCATCACAAACTTGTTGAACAAAGTATATGCTTTTACATGAATTATTTCATAAACCCTATACATTTACTTCATAAAAGATTACATGAATGAACAAGAATTGAGTCTAGAGCCTTGATTTCAGAATGTTGATTGTGATTGCGATGTGAGCATGATGATAGGTTGATAAAACTTGATGGTCCTAAGAGGTTTCATAATTGAACTCTAAAGATTGGTCTGATTGATAGACCTCTTAACATTGGTCTAAGTTATCTTGAAAGGTATGATTGAGACTTGATTTGATTTGATGGTTGATAGGTTGAAAGGATCGATTATGATATAATTGATGTATTGGTAAGAGTCCTAATGAGACTCATTGATTTGATTGGTTGAGATGGATTGTTTATGAGCATTGAGTTTTGGGAGGAGTATCGAGCACCTAGTTGATTGAGAGTATATCCAACTCAAACTCATTAACTACATCGCCAAGAATATGTGAGGATAGAGCTACTAAGTCAAATGTTTCCTCTTCAGCTGATCAGTCTCTGAAATAATAGAGGACTTGCTCGATTGTTTGGATGTATTATAGATTCAAGTTGTTATTACCCTGGAAAGGTACGGATGATTGTGGAAACATCAACGGGATTATTGTACAATCACTGACTCATAAGTTATTATTGTTAAATAAGCGAAACTCCTAGATACGTTGTATATTGATAGTACTCTGATTTGATTGATCTGATTGGATTTGAGTTGATTTGAATTGGTATTGATTGGTCATTGTCTACTCTTTATTCTTTCTTTGGATAAACATTTGACATTTTAATTGAGTTCTTATTTCTTGATTCGAGTTATCTGAGTTGATAGTATTCTACCTCGATGTATGTTTCATTAAGCCATTTTACATACTAGTGTATTCCATGTACTGACGTCTATTTGGACTGCATCATTTCATGATGCAGAAATGATGCAGAGATAGGAACTAGAGATCATCAACAGACGCTTCGTTGAGGATCTTCCCCACTTTTCAGTTGATTGGTGAGTTCTCCCTTATCTCGGAAGATGCACTTTATTTATTTCATTTACCTTTAGAGTTAGACTTTAGAATTGCTTATTTTTTATTTGAGATAGCCATGGGTCTTTCATTGTCACCATCGAACCGTTGATAGAGACTTCATAGACTAGAGTCGATCTGTTTGACTAGATATTATTTTGGGCTAGTTTCTTTTATACAACTCTTATTGAGTTGACTGGACTTATATATATTGAGAGTGTCTACCCTTTTATTATCATAGTCTTCCGTTGATTGGTTAAATCTGTTGATTGAATGAATGTGATGAGGTCAAGTGGTTCGCTTGGGGACTAGCAACAATCTCTGAGTGCCAACTACGTCCAGGGTACCCTCCCGGGGCATGACAAACTTAGTATCAAAGCATAGAGTTCAAGAGTCCTAGGGGGTTTATGAATTCATGTCTAGTAGAGTCTTGTTCATGGGTGTGTTATGCATGATACTTTACGAGCAGGAGGCTATAAGACATTAGAAATTGTTACACTCTTTCATATTCTGGTTCGTGTGACAAAGTTAAACTCTATGAAAGCTCTCTTCTAATTTGTATGTTACGAGTTTGCAGACTTGTGATCATGCCTCCAACAAGAACTATTAGAGGAAAAAGGTGTCTGACTAGACAGAATGTTAACCAGCCTGAGCCCGAAAATCATGACGAACCCATAGGCTAAGATGTCCTATAGTAACTACCTCAAGATGAAATCTCGAATGATGAGCTTCGCCAGGCGATCCAAACCTAGCCCAGACCGTGATATCACCTGCTACTAGGCAAGGAGTGGGTAGGAAAGTTTCACAGCATAAATCTAGAGTTCGAGAGTTATTGAGGATGAACCCGTCTGAGTTCACGAGGTCCACACCTAATGAGGATCTTGAGAACTTCAGTGATGAGCTCTAAAAATTGTTTCAGGTGATGCATGTGGTTGATGCTGATAGAGTTGAGTTGGCTGCTTACCAGCTTAAAGGAGTGGTCAGATTTTGGTTTGACCATTGGAAGTAGGGTTGAGGATAGGGAGCCCCAGTGCTGACTTGGACAGTGTTTGAGGAAGCTTTCTTGGGGCACTTCTTTCTGAGAGAGGCCAAGGTAAGAGAGTTCATGAATTTAAAATAGACCTTTATGACTGTGCAGGAGTATGGGCTGAAGTTCACCTAGCTATCCCACTATGCTTCGGACATGGTTATAAATATGAGAGGGAGAATAGGTTTATATTATGATGGGTTGAACATGGGACAAAAGAAGAATAAGAGGGGATCTATGCTTGTGAGTGATATAAACATTGGGAGGCTGATGACTTATGTACATCAAGTGGATGAGGAGAGTCAGCAGAACAAGGAAGAGTATAAAAACAAGAAGGCTAAAACATGCAACCATGAGGTTGGAAAGAGAGGAAATGGGAATGGTAACAGGTTTCAGTCAGGGCAAGCACCATCACCTGCTAGTGCACCTGCACCCAGAAAAAGGGATGAGTATAGGCCTCAAAATTTCAAATCCCAGGGATCTCAGTCATAGGCTAGTGTGGCTCAAGAATCATAGGGTAAGTCATCTTCTAGTAAGTGCAACAAAATGCACTTGGGAAAATATCATGATGAAGGTGATGCATGCTACAAGTCTGGACAACTAGGTCACTTTTAGAGGGATTCTCCAAAGTGGGCTGACAAGGCTCAGTCTTCTGCCCCAGCCCCACAAGCTAGAGAAAATCAAAAGGTGCTACCTCAGGCGCAAACGGAGCTACAAACCGTTTGTATGCCATGGGTAGTCGCCAAGATCAGGAGAACTCCTCAGATGTCGTGACTGGTATGATTTGAGTCTTTACTCTTGATTGCTATGTCTTGATGGATCCTGGTGCCACATTATAATTTGTGTCTCCTTATGTGGCTAGTAGATTGGATAGAACTCCTAAGTGTCTTCTTGAACCTTTTAGTGTGTCTACTCTTATTGGTGAGCCTATTTTAGCTGAGACGATTTATCATAAGGGTACCTTTATTGATTTGATATATTAGGAGATGATTGATTTTGATTTGATCCTTGGCATGGATTGACTTTATGCCTATTATGCCTCCATTAATTGTAGGACCCGAACTGTTATGTTCCAATTTTTGAATGAACTGGTCCTGGAGTGGAAGGGTGATTCTGTTGCACCTAAACATAAGTTTATTTTCTACCTTAGGGCTAGAAAGTTAACCTCTAAAGGTTGTATCTATCACCTCGTGTGAGTTAAGGCTGAGAATGATGAGTCTCTTACTCTTGAGTCAATCCCGATTGTGAATGAGTTTCCTGAAGAGTTTCTTGAGGATTTGCCTGGAGTCTCTCCCGATAGGGAGATTGACTTTGGGATTAATATTCTTCCTTATACCCCGCCTATCTCTATTCCACCTAATAGGGTGACCCCTGTAGAGTTGAAAGAATTGAAAGAGTAGTTGAGAGATTTGTTAGAGAAGGGCTTTATTAGGGCGAGTGTTTGTCCTTGGGGAGCTCTTATCCTAGTTGTGCGAAAGAAAGATGGGTCTCTCATAATGTGTATTGATTACGGGTAACTGAACAAGGTCACAATAAAGAATAAGTATCCTCTTCCAAAAATAGATGACTTATTTGACCGACTTCAAGGTGCCTCTTACTTCTCGAAGATAGACCTCAGATCTGGTTACCATCAGTTGAAGGTGAGGGAATGTGATATCCCGAAGACAACCTTTAGGATCCGTTATGGACATTTTGAGTTCTTGGTTATGTACTTTGGGTTGAATGATGCACCTGCAACCTTCATGGATTTGATAAACAGAGTGTTCAGACAGTACCTTGATATATTTATTATTGTATTTATCGATGATATTTTGGTATATTCCATAGATGAGGAGGAGCATGATAACTATCTTAGAATTGTTCTCCAGACTCTCAGAGACCATGAGTTCTATGTAAAATATTTGAAATGTGAATTTTGGCTCAAGTGTATGGCTTTCCTAGGCCATATTATCTCGAGCGATGGCATTTGAGTATATACTCAAAAGATTGAAGCGATTAAGAACTGACCTAGACCAACCTCTCCGACTGACAACAGAAGTTTCTTGGGGTTGGTCGGTTACAATCGCAGATTTGTTAAAGGATTTTCATTTCTATCCTTGCCATTGGCTAGCCTGACTTAGAAAAAGGTCAAGTTTCAATGGTCCAATGAATGCGAGAAAAGTTTCTAAGAGTTGAAAACAAGGTTGACTCTGTACCAGTTTTGACCTTATTCGTTGGGACAGAGGATTTTCTGATATATTGTGATGCATCTAGAGTTGGATTGGGTTGTATGTTGATGTAGAGAGGAATAATAATAGCTTATTCTTTAGACAAATTAAGTTTCATGAGAGGAACTATCAAACCCATGATCTTGAATTGGTAGCAGTCATATTTGCACTTAAGATTTGATGCCACTACTTGTATGGAGTGCATATAGATGTGTTCACTGACCACAAGAGCCTGCAGTACATCTTCCATCAGAAAGAGCTCAACCTACGATAGAGGAGATGGTTAGAGTTGCTCAAGGACTATGGCATAAGCATTCTCTACCACCCAGGTAAAGCTAATATTGTTGTTGATGCTCTTAGTAGGTTATCAATGGGTAGTACCACCTATGTTGAGGAAGGAAAGAAAGAGTTAGCCAATAAAGTGCATAGATTGACCCAATTGGGAGTTCAACTTGAAGAGAATGATGAAAGAGGATTCAATGTCCAAAACAGGTCTGCTTCATCCTTAGTGGTGGAGGTGAAAGAAAAGCGAGACCGAGATCCTATTTTACTTTAGTTGAAAGAAGTTTTTTATAAACAACAGGTGATGGTTTTCTCCAAAAGGGGAGATGGGGTGTTTAGATACCAGAGTAGATTTTGTGTTCCGGACATTGACGGTGTTCGAGATAGGATTATAGTTGAAGCCCATAGCTCTAGATATTCCATTCATCCTGGCTCTACCAAATTGTACCATGACTTGAAAGAAGTCTATTGGTGGAGTGGAATGAAGAGCGATATTGATGAGTTTGTTTTCAAGTGTCTGAATTATCAACAGGTTAAAGTTGAACATTAAAGGTCATGTGGATTGGCTCAAAACTTTGACATTCCTATATGGAAGTGGGAGATGATTAATCTGGACTTTATTACTAGTTTGTCGAGGTCCCGAATGCAACATGATTTGATATGGGTGATTCTTGATAGAATGACTAAGTCAGCTCACCTCGTAGCAGTTAAGTTAACATACACTGTAGAGGAGTATGCCCAGTTGTACATCCGCGAGATTGTGAGACTGCATAGAGTTCCCTTGTCTATCATCTCAGACAGAGGAGCCCAATTCACATCCCAATTTTGGAGATCCTTGTAGAAGGGACTGGGTTCAAAGGTGAATCTTAGTATTGCCTTTCATCCCCAGACAGATGGCCAGGCAGAGTATACAATTCATACATTAGAGGACATACTGAGAGCCTGTGTTCTTGACTTCAAGGGAAATTGGGATGACCACTTACTCTTGATTGAGTTTGCATATAACAATAGTTATCACGTGAGTATTCAGATGGATCCATTTTTTTACAAATCATTTTATGAATATTATTTCTTACAAAACTTGAATATGTTTTTTAAAAATAAATATTTACCACTTGATTTAGCATTTTTGAGAAATTTATGGCAAATAAATATCATTTTAAGTACTAAATCAATTTTTTATTAAATACAATTCCTCGTTGGAACAAGATAATATTTTCATATATTATTAAATATGAAGAAGCTTAATTAATTAAGCTTGTTACTAATCCATACTAATTGTATTTTAGAATGAGTAATTTTTGTCAAATAACTTAATCCTAAAATGTAATTATTTTTATTTTTTATTTTTAAAATTTATTTTATTCAGTTTTGGCTTTCTAATAATTTTAAATTTTAAATGTTTAGTTTTAGCTCTCCGTATTTAATTAGTTAAACTTAAAAAAAGGAGTTTTTTTCTTAAAAAAAGAGGGGATGATAAAACTTTTGTAATGACCCACTACGTCATATTGAAAAATAATCCTCTTACTTTCATAAAATGTCCTCTCATAAATTTTAAGTGGGTATTTTTGGACTATTTAATAACTAAGGCTATTTAATTGAGGGATAATTTTAGATAACTAATGTAAGTAATGGACGAAAGTGGTAATTCATGTAATACCTTATACCTCATTTATTAAGAATAAGTCAGTAAATTTTATCACTTTTATCACATAATTAAAATACGAAAATGAAGAGCGAGGGTTTGGGGTTAGACGACGAAGAACGACCTCAAAATTTCTACAGGTAAAAGAACGAAATAATTTCTTATAATTCATATATGTAAGTCACATTCTTAGGTTGGAATATGAAATTGTAAAATACAAGACTTTGCTGAGGCATTTAATATTTAATTGGGACATGTATACGACTTATCGACTCAAGAAAATTTCGTGTATATGTGTGTGTTCCAGTAATCTTAATTGTGGTTGGTGTTTAAGGGTTGTGGGTTTAGTATTAATGGAAAATCATTGGCACGACGTAGAGGGGCAAATCACCCTTAACAGAAGTCACGATGATGACTTCATTCTCTTATTTAGCAATTTCTCTAGGCTTCAATGCTATTGTTTGATGGTTGTTACTCTTCTATATTGAATTGATCTTTGGTTAGAATGATCCACTAACCTTGAGAATGATTGGAGGATAGATTCCAAAGAGATGATTTTTGTTTCGTTATTACTATCATTTGTTTTGTGGCCAATGAAATCACTTCTGGATATTATTATTATGTTATCAAGTTATAAATTATGTTTTGTTATATTGAGATACGTGATAAAATATTGGTGCATTATAGTATAGGAATATCATTAAATTTATATTATTTAGAGGAATTAAGACTTAACCCTAGACTTGAAATTTAGGAACTATATTATCGAATTAGATGAAATTTGAGGTTAGGCTAGATATATAGTAATATGGGTATTATTAGACTCCTTGTGACATGTATGTTTTGTTCTTGATAGAGAATTGTCATTCCGAGAGTTGAATTCACGATTTGTCTATTCAGTAAAAGTGTTCAAGTCTGGTTCTGACATTGAGGTTGGTTTGGCTATCCTTCTTTGAGATTGGGATTGAGTTATTGAATATTCTTATGTTATAATCTATGGGATGGGATCGTATCATGATATTGGAAATTCTTATTATGATGCTAGTGTGAGGGCTTTAATTATCTATGTGTTTCTTTTCGAGAATGTGAATCCTAAATTGAGAATATTAGAAATATGACATATTGAGAAAGGAAGACAATTGTGATATGATATTAAGGATCATGGCTTGCTTGAAAAATAAAAATTACTAAAATGTGGGGAGTAATTTGAAGAAAATTGTATCCCACTATGTATAAATGAGGGTGAATATTATAATTGCTAAGCTTTGAGAATTTTGACATTCATTGTGCTTATTGAGAAAAATATTGCTTCCATAATTATGTCTTGATTGCATGCATTCTCATACTACATGTCATGATATATTGAGAAATTGTGAGTTGTGAAACTATTTTTTAAAACCCTTGACCACGAGTTAGATGGCAAGGCGGTTGACACATTGTGATTCTTATCATGAGTCTTTGACCATGAGTTAGGTGGAAAGGTAGTTGATATATTGTGATTGAGGTATATGGCCTGCGAGGTCCCCGTGGGTTCTCTAAGTCTATGGAGCCTTAGCTCGACGAGGGTGTATATAGTAGGTTGTGCGATAGTCTTGATACCACCTTGCATTGCATTGCATACCATCTCGTTATACTACTTGTGGTTATTTTGGATTGACTTATTTGAGAATATATGTTTATTTCATTCATGTCATTCTATATAAATTAACGGCACCGATGCCGAAGTGGTTTTTCTATTGCAATTGGAAGTGTTCCTAGATTATTTCATAGTTTATTCAATTTCTGATTCCCAGTCAGATAAACCTGTTGGGTACATATTATGTATACTCACCCCTGCTTCTTTCTCCCCCCATAAATTCTAACCAGGAATTTCCATGTGGTGGTTGATTTATTCAAGCAGTTGATTATCCAAATCTAGTGGTGCGATTTAGGGCTTTGAGTTGCCATTAGATTCTATCTTAGTTGTATAGTCTTTATTTCTATTCAAAGGCTGAGATGTACGGATTTCACTAGTTTTGTTAGTAAATGCTCTTTATACTCGTGACAGCAGGTTTTAGGATATGGTTTTTATGTGGTGATTATTTAACTAATGCGGTTTCTCCTTTTAGTGTACTTCATTGTTGGGTTTGGAATTAAGTGGTCCTTTTAGTCATGACCTCATTTTAAGTCATGACAAGTTTTGTATCAGAGCTCTAGGTTCACTGGTATCACGAGTTAAAGAGTAGAGTGTCTAGTAGAGTCTCACGGATCGGTATGTAGAAGTTCGTATCTATCTTCAAAAGGGTACAGGATGCTTGTTAGGAGAAATCCTCTTGTCATTGAATCATTTCGTCCAGTTTGTTCATACTCAAGTTTGATATGCCTCTAATCCATTCTTTTTGCATAGACATCGAGGACTAGAGTTAGAAATTCTAAGGATGAGTTAGTGCCTGTTGTCCAAGGATTAGCTAAAGTGCTAGGCAAAGATCGTGGCAAAGCTAGAGGTTCAGTTCATAGGCATGACCAAAGAGTGGTGGAGGTCAATTATGGCCCACAGGCCAGTTGGTGATCCAACGATGGGCTGGGAGTAGTTTACTGCGATCTTTCTTGAGAGGTTTGAACTCTATAGTCTTCATGATAGACGTATGATGAGTTCGATAGGTTTGAGCAGGGTTTTATGACTGTGACTGAGTACAAGGCACAATTCTATCAGTTATAGCACTATGACATATCTAGTATTCCCACGGCGTTTGAGCGGATTTTCCAATTTGTGAAGGGATTAACAAGTTATCTTCAGGAGGCCACAACTCTTTTGTGTTATCTGGTGGTTCCTTTCAGAGCATTGTTGACCATGCTAGGATGATAGAGGATATCAAACAGGCATGACATGATGGTGGTAAGAGGTCCTGCCATCATTATCAGTTTGGTAGTTTGCACCCAGAGATAGAGATTCTCAAAGGCAGGGCACTCAGGGTTATCGGGAGAGACCGGTTCATGCAACCATTCCTGGTGCGAAAAGTATTGGCAGGGATAGATCTAGCCAGACTAGTTATGATGGTTCCTCCAATTCAGGGATATACAATGGTTCTTCAAGTTATCCTTCTTAGATTTCTGGGCATAGAGGTTGTTATGTATGCGATACGTTTGGCCACATGGCCAAGGATTACCCCAAGTGTGGTCCTGCTTCTTTTCCATCAGGGACACAAATAGCCCGGTCTACACCAGCTCGAGCAACTAAAGGCGCTTCACAGAGTGTGGGGGGTAGTACTAGTGGTGCTAGGGGTGGAGCTCGAGGTGGTGCTCGTGGTGTATCTGCAGGTCAGTGGTGAGCATCGGGTATGTTATGTCATTCTAGGACGGAAAAAGGCAACGACATCTAATGCGGTGATTACAGGTATTATTCCAGTTTTCCATCATTCATCTTTTGTATTATTTGACTCTCGGTCCACCTATTCATATGTATCCACTTATTTTGATAACGACATTGATGGTGTTTGAGCCTCTTGATATGCCATTTGTTTTTCTACACCAGTGGGTAAATCTTTAGTGGTGGATCGGGTATATCACGATTGTGTTGTGGTATTCTTAAGTAGGGTGACCCAGGCTAATTTGATCCTTCTATAAATGCTTGACTTTGATGTTATTTTGGGTATGGATTGGTTATCCCCCTATCATGTGATCATTGATTGTTATGCTATGAATGTGACCCTAGCATATCCGGGTTTACCTCATTTAGTGTGGATAAGTGATCCTAGCTTTTATCCTAAGAGGGTGATTTCCTATGTCCGTGCTCGACATATGATGGAGCATGGGTGGTTGTCTTATTTGGCTCATATATGCGACATTTCTAAGGAGTCATCTTCTTCGGAGACCATAAGGGTGGTGAGGGAGTTCATGGATGTGTTTCCTACTGAGTTATCGGGTGCTCCTCCAGATCATGATATTGATTTTGCCATTGATTTGAAGTCGAGCACTAAGCCTATATCTATTTTCCCTTATCGGATGAATTCCACAAAATTAAAGAAATTGAAGGAGCAATTAGAAGATTTGTTAAAGAAGGCATTTATTCGGTTTAGTGTGTTGCCTTGGGGTGCACCAGTGTTGTTTCTAAGGAAGAAGAATGGTACTATGAAAATGTGCATTGACTATTATCAATTGAACAAAGTTACCATTAAGATCAAGTATTCTTCGTATTGATGACTTATTTAATCAACTTTAGGGTGCTTCAATGTTCTCCAAAATTGAATTGAGGTTGGGGTATCACCAGTTGAGGATTCGGGAGTCAGAAATCACAAAGATTGCTTTCAGGACCTGATATAGGCTATGAGTTTATGGTTATGTCATTTGGGCTAACTAATGCCCCCACTGCTTTTACAGAGTTGATGAATCGAGTGTTCAAACCTAACTGGGATTCTTTTGTGATTATATTTATTGACGACATCTTGGTATATTCCATGAGTGAGGCAGATCATGTCTTCCACTTGAGGACTATGCTTCAGAGATTACGTGAGGAGAAAATGTATGCTAAGTTCTCCAAGTGCGAGTTTTGGCTCGAGTCTGTGACTTTCTTGGGTCCTATGGTGATCAAGGATGGTGTTATGGGCGATCCAGCCAAGGTTGCAGTGATTCGTGATTGGGTAAGACCCACTTCAGTGACTGAGATTCAGAGTTTTCTTGGGTTGGCAGGTTATTAACGTCGATTTGTTCAGGAATTCTCCTCTATTATTGCTCCTTTGACCAGAATAACTCAAAAAGAAGTTGCATTTTTATGGACTAATGAATGTGAGGCGAGCTTCCAGAGGCTTAAGGAGTAATTGACTTCAGTTCCTATTCTAGCATTGCCCGAGGAAGGTGTAGCCTTTGTTGTTTGTTGTGATGCTTATAGTGTAGGCTTGGATAGAGTATTGATGCAGAAGGAAAGAGTCATAACGTATGCTTCACGACAGCTGAAGGCCCATGAGAGAAACCACCCTATTCATGATTTGGAGTTATCCATAGTGGTGTTTACTTTGAAGTTGTAGAGGCATTATCTCTATGGGGTACATTGTGAGATCTTTACAGACCAACGTAGTCTCAAATATATTTTCTCTCAGCCTAATTTGAACATGAGACAACGTATATGGTTGGAGTTGCTAAAAAATTATGATATCTCTATTCTTTAACACAGTAATGACCCAATTGTTTTTCTAAATTCTTAATGGTTGATCTTTTATGGTGTTGTACTAGTTATGGTTGAATTTTGGTAGCCATGGGTTGAGTTTAAGTTACCGAATTCAAAACGGACCTTTTGGTGGCCTAGAAAGGTCGTTTGGGCAGTGTAATTTGAGGAATCATAACTTTTGGTACGGAATGAACTGTGTGGGATAATACATATCAAATTGATGCTCTTTGATTTATCTTCGCAACGCAACTGGTTTCACTCAATTCGGAGTTCGTATGAGGAAGTTATGGCCAAAACAGTGAGACTGCC
>JBCEWC010004956.1:0-26008 GCA_038996855.1 Solanum aculeatissimum | reverse complement strand
TGGAGAGAATTGGAGAGTGTTAAAATGGATGAAAGAGGATTAGGGTTTGATTTAGGGGAGTTAGGAGACCTTAGAAATCCTAAAAGGAGCATAGAATCTAATTAAATTACAAGTTAACCATTAATAAAATGGATTAAATCACTGAAGACAGTGCAACACGGAAGGCTGCCTGTGGCCGTTCAAAGGTTTACAGCCCGTGAGGCATCACTTGACCTCCACTTCGGTTTGAACTCTCAGGGGACTTTCTGGATCACTTCACGAGGGGCCTCATGGACCGTGTAGCTGCACACGGACCGTGTACTAGTCCGTGGAGCATCACTTGGTCCGGAGTGCAACCCCAAACTTTGGCAACTTCTCTGGATCACTTCACGGGACCCCTCACAGGCCGTGAAGGGTCACACGGACCGTGATGTGGTCCGTGGGACCACACTTGGTCCTTGACCTGGCCCCCAACTCCTAGGAGAACACTGGACCAACCCATGAGCACCCACACAGACCGTGGACTACCAAACTATCTGTGGTCCAGTCCTTAGACTCTATTCCAGAACCTTTTCCCAGTGTACTTCCAATTATGGGTAGTCCCACTAAAAGGGCCATAACTTTTACATACGAACTCCGAATGAAGTAAAACCAGTTGCGTTGTGAATATAACTCAAAGAGATTTGATTTGATATATAGTAGCCCACACAATTCATCCCGTACCCAAAGATGACTTTTCAAAGTCCACTACCCAACTGGCCTTACAACTTCACCAAACGATCCTTTTTGAATCCGTCCACTTAAATACAACTCATGGCTACCAAAATTCAATTATGACCAGCTCAACACTAACCTTGACCAACCATTTTGAAGTTCAAAAATTTTCGAGTTGTTAAACTAGGGTTTTGTTTCCTCCATCTCAAAATCATATTTCTTCCACAAGAATCATACCAAGATATGTGGGTTTGATTGTGGGGACTTTCTTCCCACAAGTCCAACCATTTTATTCTCCAACTATATAAAAGTATTCTATAAATTCTTTCATATGATGTTATTATTATGCATTATGTACACAAATTTTGTGGGTTTTTCATGTATTGACTATTTATGCATGAATATAGATTGAAGGCTTGCCCCATGTTTTAGATTATGAATTTTGAACCCATTCATGCTATGAACCATGAAGATGATGAGTTTTAAGATGAAATTTATGATATTAAATTTGGATTTCTTTCTACTCCATTGTTGGGTTGATTGATTTGATTCTTCAAGTGAAATCGATTTACATTCTTCATGAGTATATTATTAAATTGCATGATTTTGAGTATATGTGAATTCACCCACCATATTTCACTAAAGTTACATGACAAAGTTTATTGCATGATTTATAAGATAAACATGAGATGATGATTATGTGGACTCTTAAGCATGTTTTGAACTCATGAAAAATTCCGATGATTTATAAAAAAATATTGAGTCCTTATGTTATTCTACCCTCTTGAGAATGGATATTGTCTACATGAAGGGGTCAAGTATGATAAGTGTTATACCCTCATGTACTCACCAATGTCCACAAGAAGGGGTCAAGTTTACGAATGTTCCACCCTCTTGTGTAAAGCTATGCCATTAGAAGGGTCAAGTTTATGAATATTTTTACCCTCAAGTGTAAGGTATATGCTCACTTGTTGGGGTCAAGTTATGTGAATGAGCTACTCATGTCATGTTATTACTCTTTTACAAGTCTTTCAAGCTATAACGATGTTTATGATTATGTTAAGTATTCCGTGGGATTAGACTTAGCACCGAAGGAGGCTTAAGGTGGGGGCTCAACCTAATAGGCCCTTATACAATGTCTTGGTCTCTTAACTATGTGCCACCATAGGTTTATGTTATGCTCCCTAAACGAAATTTTTACTAGTGGATCCATCTTGGTCAAGTTACCCACTATGTGGGGTTAAGTTTGGTTTATCTTGGCAAGTAGACCACCTCTTTTCCGGTGGGGAGTCATGCATCAGAATGCCAAGTAGTAGCTCGCTTGGTCTTATATGTCGATTACGGTCTCCTCCCATATATGTATGTATGCAATGCAAGTTTGATTGTCTCTATGCATGTTTTGACTTAAGCACTATCCATGCATGTCATATTTATCTCTTATCTATTGATTATGGTTATGTATCTTGTAATGTTATAGTATGTTTCTTTGCTTGCATTGCGCCCCGCATACTTAGTACATTCCAAGTACTAACGCTCTTTTGCCTACATGATCTCACCATGTAGGGATCAAAGCTCCTATTCATCCTCCTTCATGTGGCTAGCCGGATTACTTGAAAACTTCATTAGTGAGTCCTCCATTACGAGGACAATATCATTTTCCTTTCATGCTAAATTAAGTATTTTGTATTTATGGATATTCTCTATTTGATGGTGAGCTCAGAAGCATGTCTTGGCTCCAGTTCCAATCATGACAGAGGTGTTTTTGGATATGACTATTATGTAATGAGCTCGACTCCTATTATGTCTTTATATTCTATGCTAGACTTCCCTTAGTCCCTTTATTCCCTTCTATGCTTGTTGTATGTTATTGATGAGATAGAAGTCCCAAGTCCCAAAAATACCCTTATAGTGTGAGTCCTACTTACCCGCCCCTTAGACATTATTTTCTATGTGACTTATGTAAATTCTCTTCCCTATGCATCCCTATAGCTTGAGTGCAAAGTCCTGTTTCCCCTAGAATTTATTTGCAATTTGATATTCTTTGATTTAAGCTTCCACAACCAAGGATGTGCCAATAATATGTAACAGGCTAGTTTGGGTTGCCCTCGGGTCTCCCATTCGCCGTGTCATGTCTAGGCCCTACCCTCGAGTCATGACAAGCTTGATATCATAGCATTAGGTTTGCAAATAGTCCTCAAAACTCCAACACACCGCATCAAGTAAAGACCTATTCATGGTTATGAAGTGCACCACACCTATGAGTGGGAAGCTATGAGACGTTCTAGGAAATGGTTCACTTCTTCATAATTTATGTCATGCTATCGTATTGGATTAAGATTTCCCTTTTGTCCTAATATATGATCTTGTGCTCTTTTAAATCATGCCACCAGGGAGAATGCCTCAAAGTTCTCTTACCCCCGAGGGTGATCCGACCCCTTAGGTTCCCCAAGCTCTCCAAGATAAGGAAGGGGTCACGCATGCTGAGTATCGGAATGTCATCTCTATGTTGGCACAAGCTATGACCAACCAATTAAACCATGGAGACCAAGCTCCCCATGCTCCTACACCAACCTCTAGGGTGAGAGATTTCACAAGAATGAATCCTCTGTAGTTTTAGGGCTCCAAAATGGAGAAGGACCCCCAAGAATTTATTGATGAGGTATACAAGGTACTAGCTATCATGGGGTGAACTCAGAGGAGAAGGCAGAACTTGCGGCCTTTTAACTTAAGGGCCTTGCATAAATTTAGTTCACTCAATAGGAGGGAAAGAGGGAGGAAGGTGGCCCCATCCCATGGGAGGAGTTTAAAGTCGTTTTCCTGAATCGCTTCTTCCCTATTGAGTTGAGAGAGGCAAAGATGATGGAATTCATGAATCTCAAACAAGGCTTATTGAGTGTGAGGGAGTATTCCCTCAATTTCAACATGCTCTCTAAGTATGCTCCTCATTTAGTTGTCTACCCTAGGGAAAGGATGAATAAGTTTATGTCAGGAATGTCTAATTTGGTGAATGAGGAGTGTCACACCGCTATGCTTGTGGGTGATATGAACTTGTCTAAGCTCATGAATTATGCCGAGCAACTTGAAGGGGAGAAGCTTAGGAAAAAAAGGAGTGAGGAGTTCCAAGAGAGCTCAGTATGATGGTGGTTTCCAAGGCACTAAGGGTAGTCGTTTTCAATAAGGCTACAAAATTCAAAGGCGAGGGTCTTCTGATTCCCATAACCAAGGTTGACTAATGATAGGGTACCCAACCCTAAGGCACAAGGAAGAAATGATGAAATGACTTTTCCAAGGTGCCAAAAATGAGGGAGGAATCATAGTGGCAAATACTTAAAGGATTCAAATGCTTGCTATGGATGTGGTAGGATGGGCCACAAGGTTGTTGATTTTCCTTATGTTCACAACAAGGATAGAGATAGTCGCCCTCAAGGTTGTTGATTGGGTTGCCCTCAGGTCTTCCATTTATCGTGTCACGTCTAGGCCTTACTTGCGGGTCGTGAAAAGTAGCCTTCTCGATTGTTATCTCCGAAGGCACCATCCCTTTTATAGTTTCGACCTTGGCTTCCTTGACCTTTGCACCAATAGTCCTAATTGGACCCTTGGTCATTCGTCTGGAAACCCGTCATCTCATATTTTACGAAGTAAGTGTCCTCTTCATAGTAAGGCTCCAATACATGGGTTCTCGTGGAGGCTGATGAGATACTACATTCACACGTTCTGGGTTCTGCTTCATCAACAACTCGACATTGATATTAATTCGAGCAAGCTCTTGCATCACATCCTCACTTGTCTTTTCTTGCACCAAACTAGTACTACCTGAGTATGAGCTTTTTGTAGTTGACTTTTCTCTTGTCCCCCATGCACGATTCATTTTGACCACCCTTTTCATCCTTTCCATAACTTCTTGAAATGGTTGATCTATAAACGTGCCTCCCATAATAGTGTCAACAACCACTTAGCTATTTTCGTCTAGTGCTCAATAGAAGATCTCCACCAGGAACTCATCAACAATCTTATGGTTAGGGACACTTGTCAAGCACTTTGTGAATCTCTCCCACGTGGTACTGAGTGAATTACCAGATAGTTGCTTAAAGTTGTTGATCTGGGCCTTCAACTTTAGCTTTTTTGATATCGGAAAGAACCTCTACAAAGAGGACTTCTATAACTCTGCCTAACTGGTGATTGAACTCTATAGGAGCTCGAATAACCATAGCATTGCATTGGCTGTGAGAGACAGTGGCAAAATATGGATCCCAATGGCATCCATGGACTGATTCTAGTTTTCCATCATACTCTTACAGACAAATACAACATTGTGTAGATAGTTATGTAGATCGTCTGATGGTAAGCCCTCAAACAACCTGCAATTTTGCAGCATTTAAAGTAATCCACTCGACACAATGAACTTTTTGTTATCCGGCAGTGGAAGTAACATAATAGCTCCCTTAAGATCCATCGCCATAGGGTCAAGCCAATATTGATTCCATGTATTAGCGGCGGCTTGAAGAACTTGTGGTGGTGGGTTGTTATTATCATTGTTTTGGTTCAGTGTTCCATTCACTACATCATTTGCAACATTGTTTGCATTATCCTGGGATATTCTCCTTTGCGTCCATTGGATTTCAGGGTCAAACTGAGTTAAGGGATTTTCTTGACTTTGGGTGTTGTGCATACACTACACCTGTACGGTGAAATGAAACAAAAACAACAAAAACATAAAATTAGGAAATAAGGACTAATTCCCAAATTACTTGAATTAAATAAATCTAGTCGTAATCCCCAGCAATGGTGCCAAAATCTTGATGTCACCCAAGCTACACTTCATTTTTGAAGGCTAAAGCGGACGTTGTCAATATATATAACCTAACCAACGTTAGGATCGAACCCACAGGGAGTATGGTAGACTTAGAATAATTCTAAGCAAATCAAGGTGATTAACCTACTTATCTCCCGAGGGGGGGGGGGTTGTAATTTGCAGAAAATAAAACCTACGCTAGTGTAAATGTTGTAAATTTAGTAGAAAAAGTCACTAGGGTATTGTGCTCCCCATTATTTCCTAACTTGGTATTACCAGATAATCATAATATCTTCTAGTGTGTAGCATGCAAAATGGTAAGATAAATTTACCAAACCCTTTGATCCAGGTGAGAGTTAAATTTCATTATGTGACTTGATCCATATCCGCCATGTAACATTACTAACCCTAACCTATTGTTCCAGTAGAACCTCCCCTTGATCCAGTTTGGTTGATTAGATGAGAAAACATCAATTAAATCCTATTAATTATTCTCTTTTCCTATTTATTACTACCTTGATCCATCCAATAACACTAGGCGAGTTCTAACAGTGGTCACCAATTAAAACGGCAATCAAAATAAAGAGAAATAATGAATACATACATCCACACCTTCCAAGAATTATGGATTATCTAGATCAACCTTGTTAGTTCTTCATGGTTCCCACATAGTTAGGGATTTAGCGAACCATAATTAAACATATTAAAGAATAGCATAATTAATTACTTATGATGATAAAGTTAAAGAGCAAGAAATTACAATGCTATAGAATTAATGCAAAAATCACACAAAGAAAGTTTTCCAAGTGTTTCTCCGTCATTCTGCCTCCATTTCTTTCATAAAAGAAACATAAAAACTTATTTATAATAACTAAAAAATAAAACCAAAACAATATAGGAAAATTGAGTCGGCAGGCTTTATGGAAGGGTTTACGGGTTATACGGGATTCCACGGCCCGTCCTTGGGGCTTTGTAGACTTCATTCTAATAACAAGCCATTAATTCCACGGGCGTCCCTAAGAGACGTATTCAGACTTATGGCCTATATAGGGTTTTGTCTGTACACTTTTTCTAAAAAATTTCAATCTCTCATCCTTGAGGCATTAAACCAATCCATTACTCGTATCAACTTCTACAGCTCGTCTATTCATTCATGGACTAAACATCTGAAAATAGGCCCTTCACTGGATCTTGGCCACGAAACCACTCTATGGCTCATGGAAGTATCCACGACCCCTAAAGTGTCTCGTACTTTCCTAACATGCTGCAATTCTGCAGACTTCAGCCTAAATTTGTGCCAACTCTATAATCCTGCAAAATAAACATAAAAACACATCAAACTCACTAACATCACTTTGAGAACAAACAAAATCCTAAGTTTGAAGCATCAAAAGTGTTGTATTTTGACAGCACATCATAGTCTCCCACTCTAAATCTCATTCGGTGATAAGTCTAGTCGCATGGAATACCTAACATAAACATAATCATTACATGAATAACTTGTAGAGAATAATAGAGCATAATAGGAGTAGCTCATTAACATTCTTGACCTCTTCAAGTGAGCATTTTCCTTTTACAATAGGGTGTAACATAACATCAAAGGGCTCATGATCTTGCATAACATTCATAGGATTTTCCATGAATTCATAATATACTTGGCAGCCCATAATCATTCATAGTATTCACAAACTTGCATACTTATAATGAGAATATATCTTTTGAATCATAATTTGTGTAGTCCATGATGAGACTCAAAGACCCATAATATTTAAGATAGGGCATTTTCTAAAATTTGTCAATTCATGCAATTGGATGGCAATAAATTATCATTTGAACATAA
The DNA here is from genome assembly GCA_038996855.1 of Solanum aculeatissimum. NCBI lineage: Eukaryota > Viridiplantae > Streptophyta > Magnoliopsida > Solanales > Solanaceae > Solanum > Solanum aculeatissimum. The sequence continues at coordinate 18,683 of JBCEWC010004956.1, read as the reverse complement.
ATTCATGATTTAGATCAAAATATAGCATTTGGGTAAAGATTTAACAAGACCCATTTAAGAAAGCATCAACCCAATGTAGTAATGTAAAAGGTTCTTAAATACCAACTCATTTCATGCATTTTAAATCAATAAATAACAATTTTTATCATGAAACATGCATATAATTAGGAATAGGAAATACCCATAATAAAATAAACCTTGAAATTAAAGACTAGGTTAAAAGGGTTTTGGACTCCATGGGTGAAACGACCTACGAATGAAGAAACCTATAAACCTTAGAGCAAAATAGAGAAGAAAGTTGAAGAAAATCATGGATATAATGAAAAGCTTTGGAGAAATTGAAACTTGTTCTTGAATGTAGGATTTGGGTCTTCTTTCTTGCGAGAAAGAATTAGAATGAGTGAAGGAGAAGGTTATTTGGGCATGAAAATAGGCTTAGGAAGGTGTATTTGGGTTAAATGGGTTGAAAACCCTTTTTGGGAATGTAAAAATAACATCAAGAGTCAAAATATGACATTTTTATGAGTCTCGATTTCAAAATTGGTGGTCGAGGGGTTGTATCGCTGAGCCATTTGGCGGATCGCCAAATGGGACCCTTAGACCAAACTTTTTGACAGATTCTAAATCTTCTAGCGATAATTCGGTGGTCTAAATAGTGGGTCATTGGAAATATTTGGCAGATCGCTAAATTTGACATATTCGGGAAGCTTTAGTAAAATGGCCATAACCTTATACTCTGAACTCAAAATAAGGAAAAATTCAATGAGTTGGAAAGTTAATTCAATGACCTATAATTTAATTGGTGTAGTTCACCTAATTTATTATGTGTTATGAGATGTTGACCCTTATACAAATTCATACTAAAACTTAATCGATTGGAATCCTTTGGTCTTAGCTCGATGTAAGTGATATCTTATGACCCCAAACAACATGTAATCCACTTTGAATACCTAAAAATTGATCCTACCGCATTACAAGTCATCAAGTTGATCTGATACACATATGAGGAATGACTCGAGTCTTAGCTTAAGATCTAAGGCATTACAATGTCTCCCCCTTGGGAACATTCTCCCTCGAATATGATGGAAATACGCTTAAGAAGGGTTAATAAACAAATTTCAGCCCCACATGAATGCAGTAACGTAATTTAAATATCATTTTCATGAGATCTCAAACTTATGCATTAAATACACAAAAACAATGTTACCATGAGTATGTATGCATGCAACATAACATAAAGGGAAAAAAAATATAAGATTTAATGTCTTAAACATGATTGACTCATTACCTTAGGGTTGAGTTATAAGGACCCAAGCTTCGAAAGGCCTTAACGATGCTCGAAATTAGGTTTCCAATGCTTTTTTACGAAGTTTCCCTTTCAAGGACACCCCCACAAACCATCGAAGGGTGCACGAGCCGTGGAGGTGCCTTGCAGTGGCCTTTGGCCATTTTCATGGCTTTCCCTAGCTCTATGTGAAGTTTAAGGACAAGTGTCCCTCCACGAAGCCTTTCATGGATCGTGGACCTCACCACTGGAAATAAAAGGGCTCGTGGGAGTAGGCCCATTGCTTGGACACTATTTGTTTTCCTAAGGGTGCCACCACGGGCACCAACACAGTCCATGAAGAAATCTACGGACCCTGGTGGTGATTATGGATGGACCCTTGGAAAAGGTTTTTCAAGAAATCACTGTCCCGTAACCAGGGGTCCCTTCATGACTGGCTTCACGAGCCATGGAGAGATTCACGAGTCATGAAGCCAACCGTGCAGGGGTCTGACTTAAATTTTGTTTTCATTTTCATTAAGGGCTTTATGTTAATTTGGTTCACTTCCAAGGTCTTTTATGAATTTTATGCCCATTATAAGACCCATAAATCAGCCCTTATTCATTCAATATACTTCATTTTCAAATTCTAACTTCTAAGACTCTACAATTCAAGTTCCTTAAACTCCATTCAAGCCAAGCTTTGAAGATTCAAGCTAAGGGATTTAAGGGTGCTGCAAGCTCAAGTCTAATTCATCTTACTCTTTCTAATTTCTTCGAGGTATGTGTGGTTTCATTCATGATTCCCTTCCAATCATGAAGCCTCAAAATTTATTTCTCAAATTTCATGATTTTTATGTATGAATTGCAAGTGGGTTTTGTGATTTAGCTTTAATTCGATTAAATTAAGTTACTGGTTGATTTCAATTGATGATTTTAACATGATTTAAGTTTTATTATATCAACTTACATGGATTTTATGAGAATTGGAAATGGATGTCCCTTTTCTATGATGAATGTATGCATGGATAATTTCAAGTATGTTTCAATTGTTGATTTCTTTATAGATTAAGTATGATTTCATCTAATTATGATATTTTAGGTATGAATTTTAAGTACACATGTTATTATCTCATTCCTCGTGGCATAAGCATGCATGAACAAGGATTTTCATAAGATTTATGATGTGGGTTATTATCCAATTATGATTATGACCATGATTTCAAGGCAAGTATGGTTATGATATGAAATGTGTACACATAATGTCTATTATATGGCTTTAAGAAATTATGGGCGTGTATACACCATCATGTTCAAGTATGAATGAGTTATTCTTATGTATGTAATCATGGATTTAAGTACAATTTAGCTTTAAGCTCAATATGTATGATTATGAAATGTGATTTGGCTCCTAAGCCTATGTATGTATGATTATGATTTGAAAAGACGTATTCTTCTATTTCAAGCATGTATATATATATATGTATTCCCGTGGGATGATGACTTAGCACTGAATGATATTGGACGTGGGGGCTCGACCTAAGAATCCTTATATAAAGTCTCCTTCTCATAACTATGTGCCAGCGTAGGTTCATGTATATTCCCCTTTGTGGATGATTATGTAGATGTAAAATCCTCTCCAAAATGGGTGGTGTTCCTGTAAGGTGAGGTACTTCTCCAAAATGGGTGGTGTTCCCGTAAGGAGGAGTATGGTCTACCTTTGTCAAGTAGATCACTCTTTCTCCGATGTAGAGTAAATATCAAGATTCCATGTAATAGCTCATATGGTCTTATATATCGGTTAAGGTCTCATACCTGCTATGCTTAAGTATTATGGCATTCACACATCATGGATTTAAGGCATATTGTTCTGATATTCTTTCCTATATACTTCTTTCTCCATATATGTGCCCTTGTCATCTAATGTTGAAATGTAGGTTATCATGTTCATATGCATAGCATACCCGTATACTTAGTATATTCACATGTACTAACACATAAGTTTTTCTTACATGATCTAACCATGTAGGGACCGGAAACTTTCATTATCCACCTCTTCACGACTAGAGTCAACTTGTGGAAGTTCGCTTGTGGTGAGTCCTTTGTTCCAAGGACAACACCCATCTTCTATATACCTATGCTATGTTATGATTTTCTTATGTCTATACTTTGAAGGTGAGCTTGGACATGTCTTGGCCCCCGTCCTATCTATGATTTAAAGGCATTATTGGATGTCATGTACCTCTATGTATAAGCCTTGTTATGTTTGATCTTATGGAGGTTAATCATATGCTCTATCTTATGTTGATATTTTGGTGATGTGATGATGATATGATGAAATTCCTAATTCTCTACTCCCATAGCTTAAGTCATATGATCCCGCCCCTTAGAATTGTTTGTTGATGAAAGTGTGATGGCAAGTTCCATGCTCCCTATCCCCATAGCTTGAGTCTTGATATCTTGTCCCTTAGACTTGTTTGTTGTGTTGTGATTTTGTGACAATGAGTCCCATGAATCTTGTACTATAGCTTGAGTCTTAAGTCCATATCCCTTAGTATCACTTTGTAATGTTTGATTTGCACTTCTGAATCGATGATATGTAAATGGATGCTATGAGACTTGTTTGGAAACTTTCGGATTCCATTCACCATGTTACACCTAGGCCCTAGGCTTGGGTTGTGACATGCGTAGTGTGGAAAAGATAAGGATATTATTTCTTCATATCCCCTTTCGCTTCCCAACTACCAGTTTTAACTTGTTGGTTTCTCCAAAGGACCTTAACGAATGCTAAACCTTTGTTCCTCAATCTCTTCACTTGTCTATCCAATATCTCAACCAGAACTTATTCATACGTCAAGTTCTCTTCCACATTCACCACCTCCAAAGGCACAATGGAGCCTGGGTCACCTACACACTTCCTCAGCAGGGACACATAAAAGACTGGATGGACCATACTCATCTCCATAGGCAACTCCAACTTATAAGCAACCTTACCAACGCGCCTCAAGATTCTATAAGGTCCTACATACCTAGGTCTCAACTTTCCCCTTCTTGCCAAACCAAACCACACCCTTCATGGGTAAGACCTTTAAATACACCCAATCATCCACCTTGAACTTAAGATCTCTCCTTCTAATGTCGGAATAAGACTTTTGCCAACTTTGAGCCATATTTAACCTCTCCCTTATCATCCCTACTTTCTCCAAGGCTTCCAAAATCAAATCAAGGCCTATCAATGTCATCTCTCCCACTTCAAATCACCCAATCAAGGATCTACAATGTTTTCCATACAATGCCTCAAATGGTGCCATCCTGATGCTAGCATGGTAGCTATTATTGAAAGAAAACTTGATGAGTGCAAGATGCTCATCCCAACTACCCTTGAATTCCACCACACAATCTCTAAGCATATCCTCAAGGGTTTGAATCATTTTTTCATCTTGACCATCCATTTGTGGGTGAAGGGTCGTGTTAAACTTAACTATAGTACCAAGGCTTCTTTGGAAAGATCTCTAAAAATGAGAGGTAAATTGGGTACCATGGTATGAAATAATAGACAGTGGAACCCTATGCAATTTAACCAACTCATAGATGTAAATTTTAGCATACTCTTCTGCACCATAGGTTGTCTTAACCGGTAGGAAGTGAGTCGACTTTGTCATTCTGTCAACAATAGGCTAAATAGAATCAAAATGCATCTTGGTCCTAGGTAAACCAATCACAAAATCCATATTGATGTATTCCCACTTCCAAGTAGAAATCTCTAAATCTTGGGCCAAGCCACTGAACCTTTGATATTCGACTTTGACTTGTTGACAATTGTGACATCTGACTACAAACTTTGCAATGTCTCATTTCATACCACCCCACCAGTATACTTCTCTCTAATCCTCTATACATCTTTGTAGAATCGAAGTGAATGGAATAGGATGACTTGTGAGATTATTCCAAAATCAAGTCCCTCAACCCATCAACAATTGGCACACACAACCTACCTTGGGGTCTAAGGACACCATCTCCCCCTTGGGAGAAAGCCTCTAATTTACCTTCTTTTATCAATGTTTTCAATTCAACTAAGGAAGGATCAAGGTCTTTCTTGGACTAGACCTCTTCAACCAAAGAAGATTTGAAACCATCTAGAACTACCATACCACAATCTTCGATTTCATCCAATATAACTCCCAACCTAGCCAATCGATGAATCTCTATTACTAAATCCTTCCTATGATCGATGTGAGCTACATTCTCCATGGACACTCTACTTAATGCGTCGGCCACAACATTAGTTTTTCCAGGGTGATAATGCACACTCATGTCATAGTCTTTAAGGAGTTCTAACAACCTACTTTGTCTCAAATTGAGATATTTTTTGTGAACACATATTGAACACTTTTTTGATTGGTGAAGACATCTATGTGAACTCCATACAAATAATGTCGCCATATTTTCAAAGGAAATACAATGGCCCGCTATTTCAACGTCATGAGTAGTATAATTATGCTCATTCATATTTAGTTTCCTAGAAGCATAGGAAATGACCTTGCCACCTTGCATCAACACAAACCCTAAAGCGATCCTTGAAGCATCACAATAGACGACAAACCCTTTTAATCTTTCTAGTAAAGTCAAAATAGGATAGGAGGCGAGCTTTAACTTTAGAGATTGAAAGCTCCTTTCACACTCATTGGTCCAAAGGAATTTTGCCTTATTTTGTGTCAACTTTGTCAAAGGGGATGAAATTGAAGAAAAAGCCTCAACAAATAGCCTCAACAAATCTCTGATAATATCCCACTAAGCCCAAAAACTCCTAATATCTGTTGGATTCAAGGGCCTAGGCCAATTTCTCATCACTTCTATTTTCTTAGGGTCCACCTTGATTCATTTACACGACACCGCATTCCAAAGAAATGTAATCTCTTTCTACCTAAATTCAGATTTATCAAAACTTGGAAAACAACTTCTCTTCTCTTAAGGATTGCAACACTACCCTCAAATGCCTCACATGCTTCTTCACTTCGGGAATAAATCAAGATGTAATCAATGAATACCACTACAAACATATCATAGTAGGATTTAAAGACCATATTCATAAGATCTATAAATATTGTCGGAGAATTAGTTAGGCCAAAAGATATCACCACAAATTTAAAATGCCCATACCTTGTCCGAAAAGCTAATTTAGGAATATCAAATTCCCTTACCCTCATTTGATGGCATCTAGACCAAAGATCAATCTTAGAAAAATGACTAACCCCTTGCAATTGGCCAAATAAATCATCTATCCTTGGTAAGGGATACTTGTTCTTTATGGTGACCTTGTTGAGTTGTCGATAGTCGATGCACATTCTAAGTGAGTCATCCTTATTTCTCACAAACAACACCAGTGCACCCTAGGGTGACTTGCTAGGCCTAATAACGTCCTTCTCCAATAAGTCCCTCAATTGATCCTTTAATTCTTTGAACTCCTCTGGGGCCATACGGTAGGGAGGAATGGAGATAGGTTGAGTATCAGAGAGGAGGTCTATACCAAAATCTATTTCCCTTTTGGGAGGAACATCAGGGAGCTCATCAGGTAAGACATCAAGAAACTCATCGACCATCAGAATTGACTCTATAGAAGGAACTTTGGACTCAACATTCATAACCCTCACAAGATGATAAATACAACCCTTAGAAATCAATTCTTGAGCATTAAGACAAGAGATAAACTTACCCTTAACCACCAAATCATGAACTTCCCACTCAAGGTTAGGTTTATTAGGGAATTAGAATCTAACCTTACGAGTTTTACAATCAATAGAAGCATATTATACATGTAACCAACCCATCCTAAGAATAACGTCAAAATCTACCATGTCAAGTTCAATAAAATTACAAGGCAAAACTTTATGCAATATGGACACGGGGCAACCCCTATAGACTATTTTAGTAAAAATAGACTCACCAATGGGATTAGACACTAAAAAAGGTTTAACCAAACAATTTGGGACACATACCAAACCTACTAGTAATGAATAGGGTAAAGAAAGATAAAGTGGCACTCGGATCCAATAAAGCATACACATCATAATCATAAACCTTTAACATACCGGTGATAACATTGGGTGCCTCATCAACCTCTTTCCTCCCTTGAAGAGCATAAAATGGATTGTGACGTGGAGCACATCCTAGTTGGCCACCTTGTTCCCCTTGGCCTCCATGAGCACCATGTCCTTGAGGACAGTCATCTCTACCCTTGTTGGGAGTATATGGACAATCAAAAATTTTGTGGCCCAACTTGCCACACCCATAGCAAGCACCCGTGTCTCTTAAGCATTTACCACCATGATATTTCCCATACTTCGGACAATTAGGAGAGGTTGGTCTACCATTTTCACCTTGAGCTTTATGGTTAGGTACCCTATCAATGAAGAACCTTTGATTTTGAGCATTTGATGACCCTTAGCCTTGAAATTTGTGGCCTTGTTGGCAGCGACCACCTCCATTACTCCAAGCACCTTGGAATCCACCTTTATAATGAGCTCTCGTAGACTCGTCACTCTTCATCTTCCTAAGATTTTCTCCTTCAAGTTTCTCAGTATATGTCATGAATCGAGACAAGTTCATCTCCCCAATAAGAATGGCGGTGTGACTCTCTTCATTGACCAAGTCAGATACTTCGAACACAAATTTGTTCATTCTTGCTCGAGAATCGGCTACCAAGTGAGGAACATACTTTGAGATCTTGTTAAATTTGAGGGAATACTCTCTCACACTCATTGAGCCTTGTTTAAAGTTCATAAATTCCATCATCCTTGACTTTAGTTCAATAGGGAAGAAGTGGTTAAGGATGACGACTTTGAATTCCTCCCATGGAATAGGCTCATCATCCACCCTCTCCATCTTTCATTGGGTGAACCATATTTGTGCAAGGCCCTTGAGTTGGTAGGCTGTTAGTTCTTCTTTCTCCTCTGAGCTTACCCCATGATATCTAGAACCTTATACACTTCATCAATAAATTCTTGAGGATCATCCTCCACTTTAGAGACATGGAACTCTGGAGGATTCATTCTAGTGAAGTCCATCACCCTTGAGGTCGGAGTAGAAGTATGAGGAGCTTGGGACCCTTCGTTAACTTGGTTTCCATGACTTGTGCAAACAATGTGATGACATTCCAATATTCAGCATAAGTAACCCCTTTTTCTTGGTGAGAATGTGGGGTAAGAGGGGCTTGGTCTTCATCGGGAATAGGGTCCCTTTGTGATATTCTTCTTAGAGGCATTATTTAGAAGTGTAAAGGGCAATCGTCAGATATAAGAAGTATTAAAATAAGTTCTAAGGCACAACATAGTTCATGAAGAAGTGAGTCATTTCATAAATGCCTCATAACATCCTATTCAAAGTTGTGACGTGCTTCACAACCATGAACAACAAGATTGTATTTGACGTGGTATATTGGATTTTCGAGGACCATTTATAAACTTAGGGCTCTGATACTAAGTTTGTCACAACCTAAGATTAGGGCCACGTGCGACATGACAAATGGGAACCCGAGGATACTCCAAACAAGCCTCATAGCATACATAAGCACATCCTTGGTTAAGAAATGTGGATCAATCATCAATAATTGGTACTAAGGGGATTTGGGACTTTGGGACACACTCTATGGGGACAAGGGATAAAGAATTTCCACCATTCAATCACATCAAGTAAATCTAAGAAAAAGGGAGCATAGGACACACTTATGGAAAGTAGGGACTTAGGACTTTCACTAACATGTCAATATACCACAAGTAACAACATAACACGGGATAAGGATTAAGAGAAAGTCTCCATAGGTATATATGTGTCGCATAGATCATATATATCATGTCATCGAACAATACCTCTAATCATAGTAGACGGGGGATAAGACATGTCCCGGGCTCACCGTCAAAAGTAAAGTAACAAGATAATAATATCTTAACATAAGCAAGATTACAAATGGGTGTTGTCCTTTGAATGGAGGACTCACCATAAACAAGTCTTCAATAAATTGTACTAGCCACGAGGAGGTAGATGGATAGGAGCTCTAATCCCTACATGCTTAGATCATGTAGGTAAAAGTATGCATTAGTATTTGGAATGTACTAAGTATGCGGGGTGCAATGCAATAAAAGATCATAAGTCATTGTAGACAAGATTCATATTCATATACAATAGAAATAGGCTCAATATGACATGAATGATCAATGTCGTAGTCAAAACATGCATGGAAGGTAAACATAATCTCATAGCATAGCATACATATGTGGGAAGAGACCTTAACCAATATTAAGATCATGCGAGCTACTACATGGAATCCTGATACTGCCTCCACACCAGAAAAGAAGTAGTTTATTTGCCAAGGTAAATCATATCCTATATTGTGGTTAACTTGACCTAGTTGGATCCACTAGTGTAAGCCCATTTATAGAAAATAATGATAACCTATGGTGACACATAGTTATGGAAAGTAAAGCTTTATATAAGGACACTCTAAATCCCATTAGATGCTAAGTTTAGTCCCATGGAATACATAACATAAGCATAATCATAACATGAATAACTTGTAGAGCATAATAACATAGTAGGAGTATATCATTAACATTCTTGACCCCTTCAAGTGAGCATTTTAATTTTCTTTCACAAGAGGGTGTAACATAACATCAAAGGGTTCATGATCTTGAATAACATTCGTAGAATTTTCAATGAATTCATAATATATTTGACAACCCATAATCATTCATATTATTCATAAACTTGCATACTTATCATGATTATATATCATTTGAAACCATAATTTATATAGCCCATGATGAGATGCAATCACCCATAATAGTTAAGATAGGGAATTCTCTAAAATCCATCAATTCATACAATTGGATGGCAATAAATATTCATTTGACCATAATATTCATAATTCAGATCAAAATATAGCATTTGAGTAAAGATTTAACAAGACTCATTTAAGAAATCATCAACCCAATGTAGTAATGTAAAGGGTCTTTAAGTACCAACTAATTTCATACATTTTAAATAAATAAATTATAATTTTTATCATGAATTATGTATATAATTAGAAATAAAAAATACCCATAATAAAATAAACCTTGAGATTGAAGATTGGGTAGAAAGAGTTTTGGACTCCATGAGTGGAAGTACCTATGGATGAAGAAAGTCACATACCTTAGATCAAAATAAAGAAGAAAGTTGAAGAAAATCTTGGATTTGATGAAAAGCTTGAAAAAAATTGATGTTTGTTCTTCAATGGAGGATTTGGGTCTTCTCCCTTGAAAGAAAATTTTGGAATGAGTAAAGGAAAAGGTTATTTGGGCATGAAAATAGGCTTAGGAAGGTGTATTTAGGTTAAATGGGTTGAAAACCTCTTTTGGGAATATAAAAATATCATCAAGAGTAAAAAAAAACAAAAGACATTTTAATGAGTCCAGACATCAAAATTGGCAATCCAAGGGTCCCATCATCGAACCATTTGGCGGATTGTCGAATAGGACCCTTAGACTGCACTTTTTGACAGATTCTAAAGCTTTTCGGGATAATTCGCCGGTCTAAATCGGTGGGTCACCAAAATATTTGGTTGATCACCGAATTTGAAAAATTCGGCAGGCTTTAGTAAAATGATCATAACCTTTTACTCTGAACTCGGAATAAGGCAAAATCAGATGCGTTGGAAAGCTAATTCAAAGACCTATAATTTGGTAGGTAGTGGTCAGATAATTCATTATGTTTTAAGAGATATGACCATTTAAAGTTGACCCTTATATAAATTCATACCGAAACTTAGCCGATTGAACTCCTTTGGTCTTTGCTCTATCTAAGAGATGTCTTATTACCCCAAACCACATGTAATCCACTTTGAATACCTACGAATTAATCCCATCACATTAGAAGCCAGCAAGTTGATCCTATAAGGGTACGAAAAAATGACTCTGGTCTTAGCTTAAGATCTAAGGCGTTACACTTAAGGTAAGTTTGTCACGAGGTCTATCTAAACCTTAACTTTCACAAAACTTGGCCTCGTTTGGTTTTTTGTAGCCATATCCACTAAGAGAGGTTTCTCTGCTTATACAACTCAAAAAATTACATCCTTTGCCAAAACTTTTATGGTAATTATGACATCAAAATGCATGATACTTTAATCATAGTTTCCATGTCTGGCTCAAACACGAATCCTTTTTCAATGTACGCATATGCCAATAGTTCTTTTTTTCCTTAATATGGTATGTCGAGAGAGGAAAGTACTGAAATATAATTATCCAGTGTAGAGAGCCCAACAATATGTGCCTTGTATCTAGTACTCCAATTGTGCATTCTCCCTTGATTCCACACTGTCTAGGAACAAGCCTCTGGAGTTCTTTTATATCCAATTTGCCATAGGAATTCTTTTCAATAATGGGGTGTTGTAGACTCTCCTAAATGATGAGATGTTTTACATATGATGCTTTTCATGTGATGCTTGGTTATCCATCCAGCAGGGCCATATACGTGGGTGGGACCTTTTGAATATTCATAGTCATAGGCTTAGGTTTAAGATGGTTACCGTATTAAGAGGATGTTGATTCAAACTATTGTATTCCTTTTAGGGTTGATCTTGGGATTGAATTACCTCCGATGAGAGTGCTCCCCTCCACTCCTCCACCATCACCACCACTAAAATTGTGGTCATTCTGGCCTATGAATTCTAGGGTTTGAGGCTTTTTTTTAATGATTTTTTATTTTTAGAGAATATTTTTGGTCAGATATGAATTTATTTATTCAGGTCCAGAGTTTAAAATTTAACCAATAATAAAATGTCATGTGGAAGTTAAACACTCTTTTTAGCTTAGGGATGATAGATAATCAAAGGGCATAAGTGGGTCAAAATGTAATTGGGGGTAATTTTAGTTAAATAGGTAATGAAACATATATTTAAAAATTTTCCGATAGTTCAGAAATATTTTGACCATTTTCTGTAATTCAAATACGAAACTAACAAAACATAATTAGAAATGTTCAGAGGGATTTTGAGGTATTAACTCTTTGAAATATAAAGTTATCCCTCGAGACACAAAAAAGGGGGAGGTAAATAGGCAACAAAGAGAAAGTGATAACACTCTAGTAAATTAAGTTGTGTAATAGATGATCGGTTGTGCAAACATATAGAGGTTACATATTTTAAAGATTAGTACTATTATTTCTAGCATGCATCATTTCTTTACGTCTGAGCCGCTCTTGCACAAGAGAAATGTAACCTGAAACCTTAGCATCCGTTCTATAAACTTTGCCTTCGGGTCTCACAAATAAGTTAGCTGCTCGCTTTGAAAAGTAACCTTTGTTTTGGCTCAACTTCATTATTTGGGGCAGTTTTACCAAAATGACAAGGTAAAATGTATTTTCATGAAGCCCCCTTGCTTACTACTTATTTCAACCTGCATGATTAATACTAATTTTCTGAATCAGTAAACTGAATGAAATTATTGATCTAAATGTAAAAAGTAAATGAAAGCTTCGTTGGTGAAGATAAATGCACCAGAGAAGCTAGGAGGACACAGGACTCCATTATATAGGAGTAGAAATGAAAGGGCAGTTGAACATAGTATTATTTAAATAAAAGCATCGTCTAAAGTATGTTTTTTTTCAAGATGGAAGCAAATCCCTATTGGTGGTGTTCTTTTGGCCCCCCTGACTACACTATACAATGATAATGATGGTTTTGTTGATTTCCCAGAAAGCAGGAATATTTGTGGAAATCAAATTAAAAGATATGAATATATTTTCTGGATATCTCTAAGATCAGAGAACTAGAATACAATTGGTTCCAAAGTGAAATCTTAAGATTTTGAAGTATTTTAGAACTAGACACACCCTTGCAATTGTCTAAAATTTCATTCATCATCAAAAGGAGAAGAAGAAACTTTGATAAAATGGATAGCCAAACTGCCAGAGCTAACAGAGAGATGTTCATTGGAAGTTAAGAGAAGATAAATATGGTGACGCTTGGCAAGCCAAAAGCTTATTTCCTTTGGTGGTGATTATATGTACAGAAATTCTAATAGAATAGGATGCAAAATGCAGATAATGAAAAAGACAGAAGATAGAATCATAATGAAGAGAAAATATAGAAAAGCCAAGTCATATAACACACAAAGTCAACCTCCCTCGCAAACATTCAACTCTTTTGGAGGAGATTGTGTTCCTTAATTAGAAGCTAAACATTCAGAAATGGAATACTAATTTAGTTGGATGCATTCTAGATCAGTTGATTTTCCTTTATGTTAGCAGAGACCAAGGGGCAGAAATTTTAATCCCACATAAAGGCTAGTGTTTGCTGAGAGAGACCACTTGTAGCTGATCTATATTGCATATTTTGCAACATTTCATCGAAATGGAGAGGGCTGCTACTGTTTCTAACATGTGAATCTTGAGGTTTGTAATTGAAATCTCAAGCAAAAGGGAAATGTCTTAAACCACCATACTGTAGGCTATGTGACTGGGAACAAGAGATAGAGAAAGGTTGTTGCACCATGAGACTCAAACCAATCTCCCTAGTTACAGAGGGTGCTGATGACAGAAGAAAAAGAGCACGAGAATCAACAATTTCATTTAATCCACTGGAGAAGATCTTTTGTCCGCTGCAAGAAATTCCTGCTGCAGAAGTGGGATGATCAAAAAGTGACCGGAAGAATGAAGAATCTTCATTGAGACTGTGGTCACTGCCTTGCATGAACTGGAATTGGCTTCCTCCTTTATAACTATGAGTAGAAGAATCAGGGAATATTTTTTGACTATCCATGCTACTTATATGTGATTGGTTGTTGTATAATACCATATCACTTTCCGTTTTGACAACACCGGTCCATGCAGAGCTCAACACTACACTCAAAAATATTTGTTGACTGCTAAAATTATAGGAATTTTGTTCTGTCAAATAATTCACTTTTTATTTATTTATAAATCATAACATCATTTGATTAAAAATACTAACAAAATAATGGTAGCCAATTTTAACAATAACGTGATAATGCGTTCATGTTTCATTTCTATGATTATTAAAAAATGAGCCTAACCTTGTTGGCCAAAAAGTAGTCCAGAATTTTTTGCCATAGAATTCAGTTGAGGCTTCCTTCGATGCCTGTTATGTCCATCAAGACGTTTTCGACAACTTCTCTTTCCGTCATTGAATTCTACCAATGAATGAAACCTACAAAAGGATCCACCAGAACGAAATAATGTTGCAACATCAATCAATTTTAATCTTAAATTTATTGGGAATGGGACAAATGAAGAAACCTTATAGTCAAAGCTTCATCTATCTAAGCAACTATTTGAAAAATAAATAAGCAGAAAACCAGTTGAGACTAAACTAGCAACTTCTATTCCGAATTGCTGATAAAGTAGATGATTTCTTCTAGCTATCATCACATCATAAAGGGAACAATTCTGACTTTTAGAATTGAAAGCAATGCATCAAAAATGAATACTCCTCTACATACCAGAAATCATTAACCTAAGCTTCAAGGTAGCAGAAATACATGGAAGCAAGATAATTCTAACTAAGATCAAGATCTATTTAAATAGGTTTAATCCCAGTACAAAAAGTTTAGCTTACTATCTCGAATACCTTCTATGCCAGTCTAGACACATCTCTACGTACCATCTTCCATACTATCTGGTGTACCAAGGTTCAAGAAAAAAGTCACAAGTCTTAACTTTGGGAGAAAGAAGAACGTTGTTATTCTATCCAGGTATAAATAAATGGATTTAACTCTTCTTATTTATGTGTCTTCCGAGGATTAAACATCTTAGTTTGCTCACATTTTAATGAAACGAACCTTGTCACCAACTCTATTACATAAAATTGTTTACTAGCTTGGAACTTGAAGTCAATTGCTTCAATTTAATCGATAGTGTGAGTGAAAACAAAATCAGTAAGCCTTCCTAATGAATGTTCACTTCTATGACTTGAACAACTAGACATTCTCACGTATACAGAGTTTACAAGGAACTCCAATTATTTCATCTTGACTTTAATGTTGAGGACCTTCCTTTCAAGACTGCTAGATTCAAGTATCACTTAGTTGAATGTATTAGGGTCTAAGAAGACTACACAATGATTGATAGAAGAAGGTCAGTTCAATCAAAGCATTACCTGCTGCATTGCTGACAGCAGCGTTGGTCTCAACCCGAGATGGTGACGTTTGCAGTCTTTGAATGAACCTCACAAACTTTATGGCGGCGGTGATACTCTCTGCATTCACTGAGATTTGCATTACACCCATCAACCAAGCAATGAGCTATATTCCCTGGTGCCTTGGCCCTCTTTGATGACAATGATTCCATCACACAATTCAAGCCTTTACTTTTTTTGCCTATAAATTCTTGACCTGAGTTAACAACGTGACAAAATGTGAAGTAAAGTTAGCTTTGTCCGCGCCAAGATCTTATTCCCTCTAAATCACCTCCTTTTCATGTTGATCCATCCACCTAATCCAACATTTTTAACACATTAAATCCAATAAAACAAAATATAAATATTTAACAAGATCCAACCAACCATAGTTTAGTTTTAAAAAATTAACAGCCACACAAAATGTAACAGAAATTTCAAAAGAAATATAGAATATGTACTTTAGTACAAGTAATTGAGAAGAAAAAACTAGTTATAGACCATTTTAATATTGATAAATAAAAGAAAGGAGGAATATGTAGGTAAAATTCTCAACAAAAATATGTGTCAATATAGGGATTAAGAGAATCTTGAAAAATTATTTCAGCTATATATAAATTAAGCGACACCCTTAACACAATAATGCAGTCACTAACAGATGTTTTCACTTTTGTCATAAGGAGTATTATTATAAATAAATATATCCAGTGTCGGCTGGAGTCTAATGATTGAATAACCTTTCAAACTAAAGTAGCTCATCAGATGGACCAACCAAAATCCAGAAAGGGAAAACAAAACTGCTAAACTGAAATACATAATGAAAAGCAAAATCCAATATTTCACTCACCCAAATGCTAAAGTAAGCAAAATTATCTAACTAAAATATCTCAGGTTAAAGTCAAGTTCTAACTACTGAAAATCTCCAAAATCAAGAAACAAGTGTATATTATTGGACCCAAACTGGATTTAGTTAGAAGAAAAGGAAGGTTATAAAAAAGCTACAGTCCAAAGGAAAATTTTTTAAGGGAAAAATGTACTTAACTGCAGTAAGTTTCAAAATAAGCAAAACAACAGAAGTGATTCTTGCAAGACAGAGTTGTTCATCCAGACAGAAAATGATAAAATGAAAAAAGGATGACAGTTTCCTTTTATTTTTTCTGTAATACTAGTAATTTGATTGTAAATGTACCCCTTTCTTGGAGATGTTCTAAAATCACTATAAAGAAAAAAAAATGATCGACTGTGTTGGTTAAAAGATGAAACCAGGATAAAGACTTTTCGATGGAACAAGAACCAAGAATACTAGTAATAAGGACCAATTCTTTTAAAAAGCAGAGAGAAGAGATGTTCAGAGATGAAGTTGTAAAGAGACAAGTGTAAGGAAAGAATTATGACTTGGTCTTTACAGCCATTCATTCACTGACAAAGGCCTCATCATAGACCAGTAAAGTGGAAACTGACAAAATATATGTAAAAGTAGTGTCTTATGACTTGTTAGTGAGAAAGAATGGTGAGTGGCCTGTGATTAATGGATTTAAAAAAAAGGGACTTACTAGCATAGGGGTACAGATGAAAAACAATCAGCAAACATGAGAAGACTAGGGAAACAAGGAATTGAATTACTGTGAGAGTGCGGGAAGGGAGTAAATATTGCATCACTTTTTAGGTTAATAGCCAATAGGCATACGCTCGCTCAAACCAGTTGTGCGGTAGCTGATTAAAATTATGCATTGTGTGGGTAATAATTACACCCTTGATTTCATTTTATGTGATATCTTTTGATTTAATATGATGTTTAAGAAAAAAAAAGAACGTTTTTAAAAATTTATGGTCTAAAATTATTCTTAGATATTTGTGTGACTAAAAATTAATTTATTAAGGATAAAATGAAATTTTAAAAATAAATTGTTTCTAATTTGAGTAAGGTGACATTCTTTTTGGAACAGACCAAAAAGAAAAAATATCACATAAAATGGGACTGAGGAAATATTTTATATTTCAATTGACATAAAGTTGTACACAAATTATTTTTAACTTATACATAAATTAATTAATTATGTGAGTTTTCAAATGCGAAACAAATTATATTATATTAACTTAATACACAAGTAATTTACTTATGCAAAAATTAACATGCGAATAAACCATCTCTTTACTAGCTACCAAATAATTTACAAACTATTTCGAAATTTAACCAAGTCAAGGATGAAACGATGAAACAAAGACCCATAAACGAGTGGCTAGTAAAGGGATAAGGAGGCTTCTAGCTTTCAACTTTTATTACTAGTGTATTGTCTGTGTTTTGTGCGTGTGATAATTGAGAACGTGAGCTAGGGAGCGAAAAAGGAACAAGAGAAAAATTTGCAGAAACAAACTAAGAAAAAGGTTGGTCTTTTCAATTCCCAAGTCTTTGTCTGTTCCCTCTCCCTTCCCGCGGTTTAATTCTGGTCCATCCCAAAAGAGTGGTATTGGACCACTCTCATTTTTCAGAAAAAATCTCGCTTTTATTTCTAAACCCTCTTTTAATTTTAAAAATGTTACTTCCTAAGGTTTAATTTATATGTTTAGTTTTAAGTAGTTACAAAATTTAAGAGAAAACAATTTAAATTTTATGTAAAATATATCAAAATATCTTTTAATTTTATAATTTTAAATATGTTTTGTAAAAATTGAAATTACAACATTATAAAAAAAATGTATATATTTTTAAATAGAGTAAATTGAAAAGTAAACTAAACAAATCAAAACACGGATAGAAAAGAGTAATGTAATTTTTGTTTAGTCAGATTAAGTACACCATTTGCTTCTCAAAATTTAAAAACACTTGATAAAGTGGTTCAGTTAAATTTGTTCAATTACAATTTAAAAAGATATATTTTTACCATTCGTTATATTCTATGGATAAAAATATCTTCATATATGAGGAAGGACTACGACTCGACATCAAAATGCTCTTTATAGGTTAACACCACCACCTCTATCACGACCCAAACCTAGGGCCTAGGTGTGACCTGACGAATGAGAACCTGAAGGTCCTCAAATAAGCCTCTTAAATCATAATTGCACTTTATAGGTTTAATTGTAAAAAAAGTAGATGACAAAAAAATATGGGGAATGGGACTAAGGGATAAATTATAATCATAAGCAAAATCATAAGTTAAATAGTTTATAACATACAGAGTATAGCAATGGTCCAAACACACCTCTAAACAAAGACAATAAACAGAGCCAAGAATATAAATTTTAGGCCCTTCA
>JBCEWC010004955.1:0-26011 GCA_038996855.1 Solanum aculeatissimum | reverse complement strand
CTTCATAAAAGATTGCATGAATGAACTTAGGGATTGAGTCTAGAGCATTGATTTGAGAATATTGATTGTGATTGTGATTGAGTATGATGATAAGTTGATAGAACTTGATGGTCCTGTGAATTTGCATAATTGAACTCTAAAGATTGGTTTAAATTGAAAGATTGACTTGATAAAATTTATGAGCTGAAAGAGTCCATGATTTGTTTATTGAAGTGATCGATATTTTATGAGCGTTGAGTCTTGGGTGGAGTATCGAGCACCAAATTGAGTGAGAGTAAGTATAACTCAAACTCCAGAACTATGCCACCAAATATAGGAGAGGATTGAAATTGTTAAGTTGGATGTTTCCTCTTGATAGATCCCTGAAAGAATAGATGACTCATTTGATTTAATCTGATCCATTATGGATCGATTCACTCATTACCCTGGAAAGTACTGAGCAGTTGTGGCAATATCAATGGGAATGTTGTACGATCACTGACTCATAAGTGATTGTTTTCATATAAGAGAAACGCCTAGATAGGTTTCATGCTGATAGTACTCTGATTGAGTTGGATTGGACTAGTTTAGATTTGTATTGATTAGTCATTGTCTATTCCTTATTCTCGCTTTGGATAGCCATTTGACATCTTGATTGAGTTTCTTATCTCTTGATTTGAATATCTGAGTTGATAGTATTCTACATTGATGCATATTTCATTCAGTCATTTTGCATATTCATACATTCCACATACTGACGTCCTTTTGGACTACATCATTTTATGATGCAGAGACAGGTACTAGAGATCATCAATAAGTGCTCCGTTGAGGATCTATTCCCGATATCAATTGATTGGTGAGTCCTCCCTGACTTCGGAGGATGCATATCATTTATTTCATCTAGCCTTTAGAGTCAAACTTTACATTTTTTTTATTTCTTTGATTTGAGGTAGTCATGGACCTGTCATTGGCACCATTGTCCAGTTCATAGAGGCTTCATAGACTATAGTTGATTTGTTTGATTGGATATTATTTTGAGCTAGTTCTTTTTGTATTAGCCTTATGATTGAGATCAACCACCTCTTTTTATCTTAGTCTTCCATTGATATACATATATTTATGATTGAATGACTGTGATGAGGCCCAGTGGTTCGCTTGGGGATTAGTAATAGTCTCTGAATGCCAGCCACATCTAGGGTACCCTTTCGGGGTGTGATAAACTTAGTATCAAAGCATAAATTTCAAATGTCCTAGGGAGTCTATGAATCCATGTCTAGTTGAGTCTTGTTTATGGGTGTGTTGTGCACCACACTTTATAAGCAGGAGGCTATAGGACATTACAAAGGATTACACTGCTTTCGTATTCTAACTCGTGCTATAGAGTTAAACTCTATGAAAGCTCTCTTCTAATCTTTGTGTTACGCATTTGCAGAATTGAGACCATGCCTCCAAGAATAGTTGTTAGAGGAAGAGGGCGCTCGTCTAGATAGAATGTTAACCAACCTGAGCCTCAGAATCAGGATGAACCCATAGGCCAAGCCATCGCTGAACAACCACCTCAGGTTGATATCTCAAATACTAAGCTTCGCCAGGCCATCCAGACTTTGGCCCAGGCTATGACAACATCAGCTGCTAGATAGGGAGTAGGCAAATAGGATACCCCTGACACATACAGGGTTCGAGAGTTCTTGAGGATGAACTCGCCAGAGTTTACCGGGTCTACACCCAATGAGGATCCTGAAAACTACGTTGATGAGCTACAGAAAGTGTTCCAAGTGATGGATGTGACTGAGATTAGTAAAGTTGAATTTGCTGCCTACCAACTCAATGGTGTTGCCAAACTATGGTTTGACCAGTGGATAAAGGGTAGAGGAAAGGGCGTTCTAGTTCTGACTTGGGCCATATTTGAGGATGCTTTTATGGGTTGATTCTTCCTGAGAGAGTTGAAGGAGGCCAAGATAAGAGAGTTCTTGAATCTAAAATAAGGCTCTATGATGGTGAAGGTGTATGGTCTTAAGTTCATGTAGTTGTCTCGTTATGCTCCTGAGATGGTTGCTTCTATGAAAAGTAGAATGGGTTTGTACATTGATGGGTTAAACAAATGGCCTTGGGAGAGGAGCTATGGCTATGAGCGACATGGATATAGGAAGGTTCATGATCCATTGCAATAATTTGATGAGGAAAGGCAATACGATGGAGAAAAGATCAAGAATAAGAGGGCTAAAACGTCTAGCCATGAGGTTGGGAAGAGGGGAAATGAGAATGGTAGAAAGTTTCAATCTAGGATAGCACCTTAATTTGCCTATACACCGACACCCAAAAATTAGAATGAGCAGAAGTCTCAGAATTTTAGAGCCCAAGGACCTCAGCCGTAGGCTAGTGTGACTCTAGGTTCACAAGGTAAGCCACCATGTGGCAAGTGTGGCAAAATACACTTAGGGAGATGTTGTGGGGGAGGAGATACGTGCTACAAGTGTGGCCAAATGGGTCATTTTTCAGAGAGATTGTTCAAGTAGGCTGACAAGGCTCAATTTTCTGATCGACACCATCAATAAGAGAAAATCAAAGGGTGTTATTTTTAGTGCAAGAAAGGCTACAAACCATTTGTATGCCATGGGTAGTCACCAAGATCAGGAAGTTGCATCAGCTATTGTGATGGATATGTTTTGTATCTTCACCTTTGATTGTTATGCATTACTTGATTCAGGTGCCACATTATCTTTTGTAATTTCTTATGTGGCCAGTAGATTTGAGATTCCTCGTGAATGTTTTCTTGAACCCTTTGATGTTTCCACTCCTACTGGTGAGTCTATCATAGCCGAAAGGGTTTATAGAGATTGTGTAGTGTCCATCTATCATAGAGATACTCTTGCTGATTTGATTGAGTTAGAGATGGTTGACTTCGATGTGACCTTTGGAATGGATTGGATTCATGCCTATTATGCCTCTATTGATTGTAGAATCCAAATTGTCAAATTTTAGTTTGTGAATGAGCCTGTCTTAGAGTGGAAGGGTGATTTTGTTGCACCTAAGGGTGAGTTTATTTCCTACCTTAAGGCCAAAAAGCTAATCTCTAAGGGATGTATCTATCACCTCATGTGAGTTAAGTATAATGATGTCGAGTCTCCTACTCTCGAGTCAGTCCCCATTGTGAATGAGTTTCCTAAAGTGTTTCCTGAGGATCTGCCTGGAGTCCCTTCTAATTGGGAGATTGACTTTGGTATTGATGTCCTTCCTGATACTCAACCTATCTCTATTCCACCCTATAGAATGGCTTTTGTTTAGTTGAAAGAGTAGTTGAGAGATTTGTTAGAGAAGAGCTTTATTAGGCCGAGTGTTTCTTCTTAGGGTGCTATTGTCTTATTTGTGTGAAAGAAAGATGGGTCTATCAGAATGTGTATTGATTATAAGAAACTAAACAAGGTCGTAATAATGAATAAATATCCTCTCCCCAGGATAAGATAATCTATTTGAGCAACTTCAGGGTTCCTCTTGTTTCTCAAATAGACCTCTGATCTAGTTACCATCAGTTGAAGGTAAAGGAATGTGATATCCCAAAGACAGCCTTTTGGACTCGTTATGATCATCTCAAATTTATAGTAATGTCCTTTGGGTTGAAAAAAGCACTTGCAGCCTTCATAGATTTGATGAATAGAATATTCAGACAGTACCTTGACATGTTCGTGATCATGTTTATTGACGATATTTTGGTGTATTCCAGATATGAGGAAGAGCATGCTCATCACCATAGAATTACTTTGCAGACGCTCAAGGATAATGAGTTATATGCAAAGTTTTCAAAGTGTGAGTTTTGGCTCAAATCTGTAGCATTCCTAGGCCATGTGGTTTCAGGCAATGGTATACGAATGGATACTAAAAAGATTGAATCGGTTAAGAACTGGCTTGCACCAACTTCTCTGACTGACATAAGGAGGTTCTTGGGTTTAGCAAGCTAATACCGTAGATTTGTTGAAGGATTTTCTTCTATATCTTTACCATCGACTAGACTGACTCAGAAGAAGCTCAAGTTTTAATAGTTTGATGAATGCGAGTAAAGTTTCCAAGAGTTGAAAACTAGACTGACTACTACCCCAGTATTGACCTTGCTTGAAGGGACAGATGGATTCATGATTTATTATGACGTTTCATGAGTGGGATTAGGGTGTGTATTGATGAAGAAATGAAAGGTTGTCGCTTATGCTTCCAGAAAACTCAAGGTCCATGAGAGGAATTATCCAACCCGTGATCTTGAGTTGGTTGTGGTGGTATTTGCACTTAGGATTTGGTGCCAGTACTTGTATGGGGTGCGTGTAGATATGTTTACTGATCACAAGAGCCTGCAATATGTATTTAGCCAGAAAAAACTCAACATGCGACATAGAAAATGGTTGGAGTTACTCAAGGACTACAACATAGTCATCCTCTACCACCCAGGTAAATCTAACATTGTTGTTGATTCTCTTAGCAGGTTGTCAATGGGCAGTAAGATCCAAGTTGAGGAAGGAAAGAATGAGTTGGAAAATGAGATATATAGATTGGCTCGATTAGGAGTTCAACTTGAAGAGTCTAACAAAGTTGGAGTTAATGTTCAAAATGGTTCTGCATCATCTCTTATAATGGAGGTGAAGGAAAAACAATACCAAGATCCTATTTTGCTATAATTAAAGATAGATATGCACAAACAAAAGGTGATGGATTTTTCCAAAGAGGGAGATGGAGTATTGAGATATCAAGGGAGACTATGTGTTTCAGATGTTGATGGTATTCGAGAAAGGATCATGGCAAAAGCCCACAACTCTAAGTATTCCATCCATCCAGGGTCAACTAAGATACCACAACTTGAGAGAGGTCTATTAGCGGTATGGAATGAAGAAGGGTATTTCTAAGTTTGTTTCTAAGTGCTCGAATTGCCAACAAGTTAAAGTTAAGCATCAAAGGCCATGTAGAGTAGCTTAGAACTTTGATATTCTAAAATAAAAGTGGGAGATGATTAACATGGACTTCATTACAAGCTTACCGAGGTCTCGTATACAACATGATTTGATTTGGGTGATAGTTGACAGGATGATAAAATATGTGCACTTCCTGGCAGTAAAGACGACTAACACCGCAGAGGATTATGCCCAGTTAAACATGAGAGAGATTGTTTGACTGCATGGAGTTCCTTTGTCTATCATCTCAAATAGAGGAGCCCAATTCACTACACAGTTTTGGAGATCTTTCCAGAAAGACTTGGGTTTAAAGGTGAATCTTAGCACGAATTTTCACCCTCAAACTGATGGTCAGACAGAGCGCACAATTCATACCTTGGAGGATATATTGAGAGTTTGTGTCATTGACTTCAAAGGTAATTGGGATGACCATTTTTCTCTAATTGAGTTTGCCTACAATAACAGTTTCAATTTGAGTATTCAGATGGCTTCCTATAAGGCTCTTTATGAGAGGAGATGTAAATTGCTGATTGGTTTGTTTGAGATAGGTGAAGAAGAATTGATTGGACCGGACTTCGTTCACCAATCCATGGAGAAAGTGAAAATCATCCGAGAAAGATTAAAGACTGCGCAGAGCTGACAAAAATAATACACTAATGTTAGAAGGAAGTATTTAGAGTTTGAAGTCAATGTTTTGGTGTATTTGAAAGAATCGCCCATGATGGTTGATGCAATTCATGATGAAAAGGAAGCTAAGTCTGAGGTACATCATTCCTTACTAGATTTTAAGGAGAGTAGGCAATGTAGCTTATGAATTGGAGCTACCACCAGAGTTAGCGGCTATCCATTCGGTCTTCTACATTTCCATGCTTAAGAAGTGTTTGGGAGATCCACAGTTGGTTGTGCCTGTTGAGAGTATTAGAGTGAAAGATATCCTGAGCTATGAGGAGATTCCTATTCATATCCTTGACCAATTGGTTCTCAAGTTGAGGTCCAAAGAGATTGTATGTGTCAAGGTGTTGTGCAGAAATCAATTTGTAGAGGAAGCTACTTGGGAAGCTGAAGAGGATATGAAGGCTAGGTATCCACATTTATTCCTTCATGTTTATGATGAGAGAGTTGAAGGTAATGATTCATTCTTAGCTCTTGAGTCTTGTCTTATTCTGAATTTGACTAACGATAGCGTTCTAGAATCTGAATGATGATTAAGTTGATCTATTAATTGCTTATTTGCCTAATTGACTGATTTCATAAATGATTTGTGAGTTGTTTTTATTGTTGGAGGCCTGGATAGGCTTCGTGCCTTGACTCGTTTCCTAGATATTTCATCATTCGGGGACGAATGATCCAAAGGGGGAGATAATATAACACTCTAGAAATTTTTAAAGTGAAACAAGTCCTCAAACCTGGTTCTACGAGAGAGTTTATGAGCCATGGTGTGGAGTACGACCCGTGGACCAGGTCATAAGAGGTCTTTCAAAATTAAAAAAATTTGGCTAAGTATAGAAGGGAGTCCACGAGAGGGAACACAACAAATAACTTGTTCCACGACCCATATGAAAAGTCGTAGAATGAGATCCAGAAACTCATATTTTGGTTTGATTTCCAAGAGAGTGAGCCACTACCCATAACATGTTTCACAGGCCATCTGTTAATTCATAGAATGAGTTCCCAAAACCTATATTTTGGTTTGATTTCCATGAGAGTGAACCACGACCCATAACATGTTGCACAGGCTATCTGTTGATCCGTATAATGAGCTCCAGAAACTCAAATTTTGATCTACTTTCCACGAGAGAGGACCACAACCCATAACCTATTTCACGGGCCTTAAAAATGGTTTTGAGGTCCACTTTCAGTAGTTTTCTTAAAGGGTAATTCTATCTTTTCCCATCACTTTTAATTAAAACCTATGATATTTTTGACTTGTTTTAGATCTTATCAATACCCTAAAAGGGTACTACTCTTAAAAAACATTTAGAAACACTAGAGAGGATCGAGGAAGAGGAGAAAGTTAGGGTTCCAAGCACGAGACTGGGGACTTTCTGAGAGTTGACTATTCTTCAAAATTCCAAGGTATGTAAGGCTAAGTAAAAACTTGGGGTTTGTTCTCCCATGTTCCCCTGCTGATGATGATAGCAAGGTTTTCGAATGTATTGAGTCCACATGCATGTTTCTTTGAATATTTCCTTGCAAATTACATACATTCTATGTATTTTCATATATTGATGATCATTATAAACTTGATTCTTGATGATTAAATGGTTTTCATGAGTTATTTCAGAAACCATATATATATATATATATATATATATATTACTTCATAAAAGATTGCATGAATGAACCTAGGGAGCCTAGTCTTAATTTGAGAATACTGATTGTGATTATGATTGAGCAGGATGATAGGTTGATAGAACTTGATGGTCCAGTGAGTTTGCATAATTGAACTCTAAAGATTGGTCTAAATTGAAAGATTGACTTGATAAAATTTATAAGTTGAAAGAGTCCATGATTTATTGATTGCAGTGATCGATGTTTTATGAGCGCTGAGTCTTAGGAGGGGTATCGAGAATCGAGTTGAGTGAGAGTCGGTGTTCTATCAAAATACAATAATTTTGATACTTAAAACATAGAATTTTGTGTGTTCTCAAAGCGTTATTTATGGGTTTGATGTGTTTTTATGTTTATTTTGCGGGATTACAGAGTTGGCATAGTTTTAGGATTAAGTCTACAGAATTGTAGCATTTTGGGAGAGTACAAGACGTTCTATGGGCCGTGGATATTTCCACAAGTTTTAGAGTGGTTTCGTGATGAGGATCCAGTGAAGGGCCTATTTTTAGATGTTTAGTCCATGAAGGATTAGATGAGCCGTAGAAGTCAATAAAGGTCGTGGATTGATTTCGAGCCTCTAGGATCAGAGATTGAATAGTTTCAAGCAAAGTTCTCAGACCAATCCTTATACGAGTCGTAAGTTTGAATACGGCTCATAGGAAGGCCTCGTGGAATTGATGGTCAGTTTTCGAAGATAAAGTCTATGAAGCCGCAACACGGCCCGTGGAATCCTATAAATCCCTTAAACCCTTCCGTGAAGCCTGCTGACTTAGTTTTTCTAGTTCGTTTTGGATTTGATTTTTACTTAGTATAAATAGGTTTTTAGGTTTCTTTTTTGTAAAGAAGAGAGGCAGCACGACAGAAAAATACTTGGGAAACTCTCTTTGTGTGATTTTACATTAATTCTATAGAATTGTCATTTCTTGAAGATTGGGATTTCATGTTTCTTAACTTTATCATCGTAAGTGATTAATTATGCTATTCTTTAACATTATTAATTCATCTACCCTGACTATGCTTAGCTAAATCCATAACTAGGATTGTGAGAACCATGAAGAACTAAACAGGTAAAATCGGATAATCCATAATTCTTGGAAGGTATGCATGCATGTATTGATTATTTCTCTTTGTTTTAATTGCTTTTTAACGGGTGGACAATGTTAGAACTCACCTAGTATTACTAATTGGATCAAGGTAGTAATGAATAGGAAAATAGAATAATTAACAGGATTCAATTGATGTTTTCTCATCTAATCAACGAAACTGGATCAAGAGGAGGTTGTACTGGAAAGATAGGTAAGGGTTAGTAATGTCACACTGTGGAGATGGATCAAATCACTTAGTGATACTTACCTCTCACCTAGATCAAAGGGTATGGTAAACTTAACTTATTGTTCTGCATGCTACATACTAGAAAAGATTGTGATTATCTAGTAAAACCAAGTTATGGAATCATGGGGAACACAATACCCTAGTTACTTTTTCTACTAATTTTAAAACTCTTGCACTAGTATAAGTTTATTTTCTGCAAAATTATAACCCCCCCCCCCTTTTGGGAGATAAGTAGGTTAATCATCTAGAATTGCATTGAATTATTCTAAGTCTACCATATTGCTTGTGGGCTTGATCTTAAGCTTGGTTAGGTTATATATCTTGACAACGACTGCTTTAACTTTCAAAAAAAAAAAGGTGTAGCTTGGGGGGCATCAATATTTTGGTGCCGTTGTCAGGGAATACGACTAGACTTGTTTAATTCGAGTAATTTTGGAGTTAACCCTTATTTCCCTCATGTTACATTTTTTGTTATTTTTGTTTTGTTTTAGAGTGCAAGTATAGTGTCTGCATAACACTCGAAGTCGAGGTAATGTTTTAACTCTGTTTGATCCTGGGCTCCAAATGATGCTAAGGAGGATGGCCCAAGATGATCCAAACCACACTAAAATTGAGGAGAAATTAGAAGTCCCAATTGAAGAAAGGTTGGGTGTTAACACTATGGAGTGAGTACTAATGAATTTTGACAGTGATGGCATCATTGACTACGAAGCCGACTTTGAACTCCCAATTCTCTTGGGAAGGCCATTCCTAGCCACTGGGCGAGCACTAGTGGACGTGGAATTAGGCCAACTCAAGTTTTGATTGAATGATGAAGAAGTCATCTTTAACATCTATTAGTTGATGAAGAGGCCAGATGAATTGAAGATGGAAGTTTGGGCCATTGAGAAAGTCTGAGTAATCAAGTGGTCCAAGACATGCCGCAACAATAAATCAGATGCTACTTGGGGGGCAACCCAAGATATTTGATGTAATAGTAATAGTTGCATTTTATTTTTATTTTTTTGCTCTTTCGACTTGTTGGTAGTTTAATTTTCTATATTTGTGTTATAATGTTTGGACTCTAGACTGGTGGCACATAGGATAACAGTGTGCTCAAGAATGTTATACGGGAATAAGGCCAAGATAGCCATCTTGGGCTGAAAAAGCAATAAAAAGTGCTTCTATGGCTGGTTCTACGGGTCATGGTTCCAACCACGACCCGTACACTATCTTGTAGAATACTTATAGTGAGCAAAGTAAAGTGCACTCCAGTCCACGAGCTAACTTTATGGTCCGTAGATACAAATACGGGCCGTGAATGGGGCTCGCGGACTCCAGGTAAGCTTTCTATATTTGACTAAGTATTGGAGGCTTCTACGACTCACTCTACAAACCGTGTTATATTATATGGCTCGTAGATGGGTCGTAAAGACAATTCCCTAAATCAGGGCTTTACAGTCTACGAGACCATGACCTACGAATTGTAGAATCCTCTATGGCTCATGGTCGGGGTTTTGTAAAAGCCTAGGCCCATTTTTTAAACTCACTCGGTCAAGAGTATAAAAAGGGGGGTCAAATAATTTTGACCCCCATTCTCACAAAAATACCCAAAATACCCGACTCATTTTCTTTGACTTAGAAAACCGACCACCGTCCAGCCACCGTCCCTATTTTCTGGTGAGTTTTCTGGCAACAATCTAGCACCTAAGGTTTTCCCCCTCTGGTCTCCTCCTTCAATTTTACATCCTCTTTCTCAAATTTTGGTTTTTCTTTAGCCTTAAAACCCTTGTATTATAAAATTAGTTAACTTGGTTAAAATTATTTATGGGTACGATAGTCCAAAATTGATGGGTTCAAATTATGTGTTGTCATTATATGTGCTATATGTGTAATTATTATTAAAATGTTGTCATTATTGTAAATAGTGTAAAGAGCCGACATAGGTGCGTGTCCATGTTTTGAATGTTATTTTAAGAAAATCATGTTGTCACTTGTCGTTCGAATTGAATGAAAATCATTGCTTGAAAAATAATGTGTGATTACATGTGTGTGCTTAATTTTTAAACTTTCAAATGATGTTGGATGGTGGTGTGTGACATGTTACATGAAAAAAATGTGGTAGTGTGGAATCATTGCATGTGGGGTGCTTGAGAATTTAGTAAAAACATATTGGGTGCATGATATTCTTGTTTCGGTGCTGATTGAATTAATTATGGTCCGTACATGTTGATTTGGGACCCGTTTGATAGGCTTAGAAAATTAGGATTATTGGAAATTTCACAGCACGAGGGTCTTTTACAACCCATAGATTAGTGCACGAGCCATAGTTTCCCCTCATGTGGAAATCTAGTAATATGGAATTTCTGGGATCCTATCAGACGAGACCTCTAACGGGACATAGTTTAATCCATGTCTCATAGACAGGTCTCGTAGGGTCCTACCTACACAAAACCAAGACTGGAATCTCATCTACAACACAGTTTATGACTCGTAGAATGTTTTATGACTCGTAGATTTTTCTATGATTCGTAGAATGTTCTACGAGTCATACTTGATCTCGTAGATGTAGTTCTAGTGGCTAAATTTATTGTACTCAGCCATCTACAAAGGTCTTCTATGGCCTGTAGTTTTACCTACGGCTCTTAGGTGAGCCTTCGTAGACATTGATGAATCTTTTGCATTTAATTCTTATATTCTTATACTCATGGATTTACGTTATGAATGCTTTTCATGTACTATGGCCCCCCGATGCAAGACAGATGAGATACAAGCCATGAGGGAGTGATTATGTGATGAGCCTACGAATTCCAAGGTCGCTTCTGAGTCTAGTGGTTCGTTAGAGTAGCTCGGTATCCAGCCTGATGTGGGAGTCGAGGTATGATAGACACAACGACTACCAGATAATTAGGGTAGCCTCAAACAGAGGTCATAGTAGTACGACCTCCCTAGCCTGACGAGGAAAGTGTCAGACAGAGTGGCTCCATCCAGATGACCTCCATTATAGAGAGGTCAGAGTAAGGAATAGGAGATAGAGCTGGCTTCAATGCAGGAGAGGAATCAGATTCTAATGTTGTAGAGTCCATCCCGGTAGCACTATCATCCCCATATGCCTTGACTAGTAGGTGGTGTGTGCGCAGGATGCAGAGGGTGTATCGAGATGATATATAGTATGATAAGCGGGGTCATCAGGCCTACACTATCTTTGAGGAGCCCCGACTTATCACTATCGTACTCGACAATGCCCCTAGGCTCAGAGAGACTATGATGAGGTATAGGTTAGAATGGTTGGCAGCTCTATCAGGGAAGTACTCCCCGACGATGGTTAGAGAGTTTTATGCATCATATGCTGCCACCGTTTCTTGCTCGACCCTGAAAGAGAATCCATATTTAACACAACCTAGATTGACACGGACGATGGTGAGAGGTGTCCCAATCAATATATCTTAGGCCACCATCCGTCGTGTTCTTTTTGGTCCCCAGTATGAGGCTCTAATATCTACAGCAGAGTTCGACTATAGGTTGAGCTAGACTTAGGACAATATTTTGATGAGAGATGCAGCCCGCAGGGGCTCATTAATGAGATAGATTACCGACCATACCTCAATACAAGGTAGTTACTCTGAGTGGGTTTCTACAGTATCTGTACCCATAGTGAAGGCTTCACTCAGCTTTATCAATAAATTTTTAGTGGGTTATAGTTAGATCGTAGATCTGACTAACACATCAGATAATACACTCACACTGGATCATGCAGTACTTGTTGCTAGCATCTTGGTTGGGCTATGACATAGATTGGGCTAGGTTGATCATAGATCAGATACATGAGTCGGTCTGAGGAGATCTACTTCTATCCCATTCCCTTGCCTGATATGCAGGCTTTGGTTAGCGGTGAGGGTGGGTAGTATTCATCAAGTGGATACTCTGATAGAGGTTCAGAGGAAACTGAATACCAGCCTGATAAAGGCTGATGAGAATCCGGTGGAACTTAGGTGAGCACTACACCCTCCAATTCATATGCTTGAGATGTTCGCCATAGTTCCACTGTCTGAGACTCCATCTTCTTCCACCACTACTGCTCTTACCATGGAGGGGATTCCATAGACTGAGCCTGATAGTGAGAGGGGTCCCACTACTACTACTACCACCACTTTTGTGCCAGAGGTAGTGCCAGTATTGCCCGTAGGAATAATTTATGTGTTTGCGGCCTCTATTTAAATCATGGCACAAAGGTTGGTGAAGGCTGAGACTCAACTAACACAACTACTATAGCAGATCAGATCGTGGGTCCACCAGGACATTTCTGATGTTGAGGAGCGCATGGGGAAGCACTATATCGCCACTATCGCAGAGAGTTTGATACCAGTGCATGGTCGTATAGATGTATTTGAGTGTAGAGTAGAGAAAAGTTGCTTTTTAGCACAATACCCTAATCTAACTGGAATGCAGACGGTGATTTAGCAGCTTCAGGCTGAGATTAAAGTAGCAGAACCACCACCAGTGGTATTCCTGATGCCTGACACTGCTACCGAGGCATTCATTGATCTTTTTTCCACTAAGGAGATACCACTCTGTGCCTCTGGGAAAAGGCCCTATTTTGAGATTGATGGTCATGATGCCCTGAGATGGAAGACAGAGTTGACTAAGAGGGAGCAGGTAGCGGCTGCCATACGAGTATCGATTGCAGATGAGATAGCAAGCCAAGCACGACTGGAGGAGATAATAAGGGGTGCAGGACCTTCCAGACATGCTCCCACTATTGAGGAGACCACCAGGTAGGATGAGGATAGTAAGACACAGCCAAAGACCAGTGCTTAGGCACCCAGGTATGTTTTCTGACCCCTATGCTTTGATTCTATTTATATTTTGTGCATTGAGGACAATGCACATCTTTTTCGATGGAGTGTGGGTAGTACTATCCCAATTTATTTGTCTGAGGGATTTTCTTGCATGTGTTCTTTCCCCGAGGATATTTATTTTCTATTGAACTAGCATGTTTAGGATGTATAGGTAGTATTAGTAGCATATTGTACTTAAGTATATGACATATGTTTTCTTTTATTGAAAAAAATGATACTCATCAAAAATTTTGTTTTAGGTAGTCTTGATAACATCCATGTGATCTTGATTAATTGAAAGTGCTTGTTCTGATAAGTGAGGTGCAATTTTGATTAAAAAAAACATGATTTGAGAGTCTGAGTTGATAGTATAAATAGTGCTAAGTGTGTGAGCCTATTTGCATGATTCTCATACTGTGTTTTAATTCAGAACTTGCCCTGTTACTCTGACTTAGAGCGTAGGTTAGTTGGTTAGGAAAGGATCTTAGATCGTTGTTCATATTAGTCCACTTAGCCTAAATAACCAACCATATGCTTGATGTATCCCTTGATCCAAATATTTGAGCCTTGCATGTACCTTTTTCTTTGTAGACACCTACGTAACTAAGCCTTGTTGATTGTGAAATCCTAAAATTGGCCCTGGTCCTTCCTTGAACATTGTGCACCTTGACTGAGGAAAAAGATTTAAGTTGAGGGTGGCTACCAAAAGTTACCCTGGTTTATAGGTTGGATATTGTGCACCTCAACTCAGGCCAAAAGCCTAAGTTGAGGGTGGTGAGTGTAAGAGAGGTCAAAATAAATAGGGTGGAAGTTAGTGATACATAAAAAATGGGGGGAGGGGGGGAATATGCTATGGGTACCAGAAAAGATGAAAAGAGGCCTAAACAATGAGCTAAAAATAAAAAGCATGTGAAAAATAAAAGGCAATGAGCTAAGAATAAGAATAAGGCACCCTGAAAAGTTGAAATAGGAGAAAGGGAGAAGAAGTGAGAAGTATCAGTGTTGGTAGGACAAATGTGTAGGAAAATACAGTATTAATGAGGGCCTTTAGTCACTATGTACCAAAGCATCATACCAAAGTCCCCTGGGCCTATGCTATAAGCCAAGAAAGTCCTATAGTAATCCTAATCCAAGTAGTCGAAGGTTATAGTCGTGAACATAGGGGTGAGCATATGGTATTGAGCATAGTGTGTGAATATCTATTATGAGTGTGAGTGAGCCCAAGCATTCAATTTGAAAATAATAGCATAAGTGAGATATGGGATATCTTTTTGTGAGGGCACTTGGATTGCATTATTGATTCTAGGTTATCTCAGTGATTGTTACTTAATTATGGTTACCTTGTTTTTCATAGTTGTATTGTCACATGAATTGATCTGCATTGGTTTGTTTGATGACTATTTGATATGCACTAATGTGTTAGTTTGGGTATCTGAGCTTCATTTTAAGATAATGTATGCTAGTTGATTGAGGTCTGTGTGTTACTATACTGCTTATGTAGATTGAATTTGTCGCTTGAGGATAAGTAATAATTTTAAGTTGAGGACGTTGATCTTCTGTCGAAATAAAGCATTTTTGGTGTGTTCTCAAAGTGATATTTGTGTGTTTGATGTATTTTTATATTTATTTTGCAGGATTACAGAGTTGGCATGATTTTGGGATGAAGTCTGCAGAATTGTAGCATTTTGGGAGAGTATGAGATACTCTACGCGTCATGGATACTTCCACGAGCCATAGAGTGATTTTGTAGCAAAGATCCAGTGAAGAGACTATTTTTAGTTGTTTAGTCCACGAAGGAACAGACGAGTCGTAAAAGTCGATACGATCTATGAATTGATTTCGTACCTTAAGGATCAAAGATTGAATAAATTTAGAAAAAGTGCTCAGACAAATCCCTATACGGGTCGTAAGTCTGAATTCAGCCTGTAGGAAGGTCCCGTGGAATTGATGGCCAATTTCTGAAGATAAAGTCTATGAAGCCTTGACACGGGCCATGGAATCCTATATGGCCCGTAAACCCTTCCGTGAAGCCTTCCGACTCAGTTTTTGTAGTTCATTTTAAATTTGATTTAGTTAGTATAAATAGATTTTTAGGTTACTTTTTTGTAAAGAAGAGAGGCGGAACGATAGAAAAACACTTAGGAAACTCTATTTGTTTGATTTATACAATTAATTCTATAACATTGTGATTTCTTGAAGATTGAGATTTCTTACTCTTTAACTTTATCACCGTAAGTGATTAATTATGCTATTCTTTAACATGATTAATTCATCTACCCTGACTATGCTTAGCTAAATCCACAACTGGGTTGTGAGAACCATGAAGAACTAACAAGGTAAAACTGAATAATCCATAATTCTTTGAAGGTGTGCATGCATGTATTAATTATTTCTCTTTGTTTTAATTGCTTTTTAATGGGTGACCAACATTAGAACTTACCTAGTGTTACTAAATGGATCAAGGTAGTAAAGAATACGAAAAGAGAATAATTAATAGGATTCAATTGATGTTTTCTCGACTAATCAACCAAATTGGATCAAGGGGAGGTTTTACTAGAACAATAGGTAAGAGTTAGTAATGTCATACTGCCGAGATAAATCAAATCATGTAGTGAGATTTACCTTTAACCTGGATCAAAGGGTTTGGTAAACTTAACTTACCATTCTACATGTTACATACTAGAAAATATTGTGATTATCTGGTAATACCAAGTTAGAAAATCATGGGAAATACAATGCCCTAGTTACTTCTTCTACTAATTTTACAACACTTGCACTAGTATAGGTTTATTTTTTGCAAAATCATAAAACCCCCTTTTATGGGAGATAAAAAGGTTAATCACCTCGAATTGCTTTGACTTATCCTAAGTGTACCATATTCCATGGGGGATCGACCCAAACCTAGGTTTGGATATATATCTTGACAATGACCACTTTAACTTCCATAAAGGAGGTGTAGCTTGGGCGACATCAAGAGTAAGCCAAACTCGAACATTGGAACTACGTCGGCAAACATAGGAGAGGATTGAAACCATTACGATGGAAGTTTCCTCTTGATAGGTCCCTGGAAGAATAGAGGACTCATTTGATTTGATCTGATCCATTATGGATCGATTCGCTCATTACCCTGGCAAGTACTAAGCGATCGTGGCAACATCAATGGGATTGTTGTATGATCACTGACTCATAAGTGATTGTTTTCAGATAAGAGTAACTCCCATATAGGTTTCATGTTGATAGTACCCCGATTGAGTTGGATTAGAGTAGTTTGGATTTGTATTTATTGTTCATTGTCTATTCTTTATTCTTGCTTTAGATAGCCATTTGACATCTTCATTGAGTTTCTTATCTCTTGATTTGAGTATCTAAGTTGATAGTATTCTACATTGATGCATATTTCATTCAGCCATTTCACATACTCATACATTCCACGTACTTACGTCCTTTTGGACTGCATTGTTTTATGATGGAGAGTCAGGTACTAGAGATCATCAAAAGGTGATCCGTTAAGGATTTATTCTAGATATCAGCTGATTGGTGAGTCCTCCTTGACTTCGGAGGATGCATATCATTTATTTCATCTAGCCTTTAGAGTCAGACTTTAGACTTGTTGTTCTTTCTTTTGATTTGAGATAGCCATGGACCTATCATTGACACCATTGTCCAATTGATAGAGGCTTCATAGACTATAGTTGATTTGTTTGATTAGATATTGTTTTGAGTTAGTTCCTTTCATTCTAGTCTTATGATTGAGATTGTCCACCCCTTTTATCTTAGTCTTTTGCTGATATACATATATTTATTATTGAATGACTGTGATGAGGCCAAGCGGTTCGCTTGGAGACTAGCAATAGTCTCTGGGTGCCGGCCACGTCTAGGGTACCCTCCCGGGGTGTGACAAAAAATATCCTATATAGAAATGAAAAACTAATAATTTTTAATATTTTTATGAATACATTATCAAATTATTAATTTGTTGATAGTCAAACATTGTTTTGTCTTTCAGTCACTAAATTTGATATTTTCTTTAAGATAAATAAAAAATATAGATACATCATTTTTAAGACTATTTTAATAATCAAGATACAAACTTTATATATTATGTAACTTAATACCAAAAATATGTTTACGTAGTAACCTTAAAAGCATTTATAGGAGCAAAAAAGTAACTATTCAAACACATTTTATTTTAAATTTGTTCAAACTTTTCTTTCTACCACATGTCCAAACAAGCTTAACATTAATTATTGTTTGACAAAGTTAATTAATAGAGACTCTTCATTTTAAGACAATTACAAACATATCCTTATGGGTCTATAACAAAAGTAATGATTTGTATGATTTCTACTAAAATTTTATTTTGACCATTAATTATGCAATTATTATGTTTGTCCTTAAATAAAGTTAAAATTCATTTTAACACAATTACAAAAATATTATTATTGGCTCATAACAAAATTGAGGATATAAATAGATTCTTCTTGATTTTTATTTTGACCATTAATTATACAATTTATTCACCCTTAAATAAAGTTAAAATTACTAAAATATCATTGGTCGTCTGTCACGACCCAAAATTCAGGTGTGATGACATTCACCTAACCCACCAAAGTCAGTCAGCCCAAAACCAAAACAACTTAATAATAATGATAAAAATGGAAGATAAGTAGTCTAATAAGATAGATAAGCAGAAAAAATAAAATTACAACCTTCCCAGAACTGGTGTCACATGTACAAGTCTCTAAATATAGAATACTCAAATAAAATACATGCCACAATGTCTAGGCTTCAAATAGAACAAAACACAATGGTAAAAATCTCTGAAAGGTTGCCGAAAGAATAAGCAGCTACCTCACAATAAATCCAAAGCACGATCTTGTATATCAGAAAGCTAGCAAGGAGGACTGAGCTCACAACATTAAAAAATATAGCAAGGGGTTGAGCACCAAACAACAAGGTACTCAGCAAATGGAACTAACCTAGAGTAGAGCAATGAAGAACACTAGTAACTCCTTAACTCCCAATCACAATCCACCAAACTACAACCCTGCACTCCAAAAAGTCCCAGACCAATATAATATACAAATCACAATAAAGTAAATATACTCATCACCTGGCATAATATCTCAATACACATTTATAGAGGACCAACAATTACTCAAGTCAATGATAGAATAGATATTAAGTCACATCACCAGTTTATAATATAGTATCAAAGTAAGGATCATATGAGATGGCATGAATGCCATGAGATGTCAATAATGCAATGTCAAATAATTGTGATGCATGTCTTTTCTACGATACAGATCAACTGATCAATATATAAGTGCATCATAATGAAACCCATGTGGGTCTCACATAGACCATGTATCCATGAACATTGTTGGCAGAGACCTCGATTATTGCTCACCTATCTGGAATAGACCGCAGACCTATCTGAAAATATCCTCAGATCCAATATCAGCCGACATATTATCTCAGCTCATTGATAGAAACCTCGTCTAACATCGACCGATGGAGACCTCGATAACCAACCCACATGTTACCTTATCCATCACTCGATCGTAGCCATCACAAGTATCAATGTACAAATAATAATAGATGCAATGTGCATGATCACAATTATATCACGGTGTCAATATCATAGTGTTTTCAATATCATCATAATATCAATTTCATCAATGCCTTGATATCATCAATATATCAAAATCAACAGTGTCTCACTATATATATAAATCATGCTCATCTCAATACAGGCATCATCTCAGTTCCAATATCAAATCATTCACAAGATCACAAGTCTTACGGATTCACAGTTAACTCACAAGTCAATATTTCAATGTAAGAATAACTACTCAATTCGAAAACCTCAAAATCATAGCCTATATAATACAATTCTACCCCAAAATGTTCAAATTCATACACATAGGAGCATACAAGGTCCAATCATACTTAACAAAAGGTTAGAAGTCCACTTACCTTAAATAAAGTCTAGTATCAAGTCAAATATAAAGTCTTCCCCTTTCTACGGTACTCTGAATCACAAATATCTATTCAAATATAACATCACAATCACATAACGAATATAATGACACTAAAATCGATCAATTCAAAAAAGATAAAATGGTAGAAAATCCTATGTCAAAAAATGTCGCCAGAAACTGAAAATTAATACTTGAAAACATTCCCCATGTTATAAGGAGTTCAACAGTGAAATTATTTTGAAATCAAAGTTAAAATGAGGGAGAAATCATCAACTGAAGTTTAGGAATCAAAGTTTGAAAAATCCCCAAATTTCACCATTAAAAAAAATTTAAGTTAAAATCACAAATTAATCAATGTAAATTAGTGAAATAGGTCATAAAATAGTTACCCAATCGATTTGCCTTGAAAATCCTTGAACAATCTCTCAAATACGGAGCTTGGATTGTTGAAAATGGTGCAAAATACATTAAAGACATCATTTAAAAGAGGCTACTGTTCAGGAAAGCTTATGCTCCGCAAATGCGGAAGCTGAGGGAATTAACCCTCCGTAAATGCAAAATTCACCACACAAATGTGAAGGTCTGAATGATTGGTCTCCAGAAACAAAGACCAATCTCTTGCGAATGCAGAGGTCTACACTCATTGACCTGTGCAAACACGGTTAACAAGGTGCGAACGCAGAGCATTGATGGCAGATGCACCAGAAACAATAAAAACCAACATAGCACAACATATACAAAGTTAATACTGGACCCTAGGGGATTCGTTTGGAACCCCGTGAACACAAAACAAACATGAAACCCTATGTGTTATTGATTTCAAGGTTTAAACTAATATTTTCAAGCTATTTGTTTTAAATTTTTAAAAAACAGTTTAGCACTTTTACTTGTTTTAATTATCCAACCTAAGTTTGGCCAGTTAACTATTTTAAAATAGATTTTAAAGGATACTTTATACCTTCCCTTTAGAATATTTAGGGCCCCTTATCTAGAATCACATAGGTTTAGTAGATCATAATTGGAGTTAATTTTAGCATCACTTTAGTTAATTAGGTATCCTAATTTACCTTAAAAATAATTAGGTGGCGACTCCTTAAATTAATTATTAGGAATCTCCAGTATGTTGTACATCGTTTGACCTCAGTTAAAATGGGATATAACACTATATACATAACAAGTGACATGTAAATAATCATGTAAGACAAAACCACAATGAAAAGAGTAGGGCACACAATTAATGAAATGGGTGGGAGATGAAATAACACATGAACTTTATTTAGCTAAAAAGAGAACTCATGTATCTTGGTATCTAAAGTATACTTGCAGATTTGACAATGACTATATAGTGGAACATATGTACATGTTAAAGAGTGGAGACATGGTTATTAGTTATGTCAGAGTTTGTAAGTGCCTCTATGTGCCAAGGAAGAATCTAGATTTTATGCCAAATAATAGGACATCGAGTAGTCTTACATACCTTGTTGTGCAACCTTGTTATTACCTTAAAGTAACCTCTTTTCTTCCAAAATATTTATCTACAATAGAGTGGGTGATAAAACTAGTATTAGTAGCTAATAAACACATGTTGGCAGTCCAATCTTACCCAAAATAACACCCAGGCAGTAAGTTCATAATTACAGACCTAAGGGTGTTCTTTCTACCTTTTCTCCTCTAATTAAATTTGTGTAATACATATTTTGTGTACATAGTGTACCTCAGCTTGTTTGTAGTTCTATAATACTCTTACAACAGTTCACAGAGTACAACACATAACAACTCCACACAACACATAATTAAGAAGTGTAACATTACTCTTTTTTCCTATATTTCAACACCAATAATCCACACCCTTTCCTAACATTAACCAAACTATTTTCGATATATTTACACACCCAAACAGTCCCAAAATAGTCTAATGTACATGGAGGATATGAAACCATAGTTCCCAATCATCCTCCCACAAGTTCTTATCAAACTTACGCTTAAATTATCGTACTTAGCCTTATGTCAAAGTAAAATAAAGACTTGGAAGTAACATACTTCAATTCTTATAACTTGTCTTTTTTAACTCAATTTTCTCAAGAACTTTAATTTCTCTTCACACTTTAAACCAAGCAAGAAGCCAAAAGTCTCTTAACAATCAAGAGAAATGAGCAGCAACTTGGGATAATATTCTTCCCTATACTTCTATTTAAGCATAAGTAACATGTTTCCTTTGTCATTCATGATAGAATTAAGCTAAATCTATAGATATTTTCACTTACCTTAACCTGTAACAAGGAGGGTCCCTCAAGAACCCTAAAGGAATTTTAAGGTTGTTATTCCTTAACCCTTGAGAGAGAAGAGAAAGTTGGAGTTTAATCTTATTTTTGGTGTGTTAAAATGAATAAAATGTCCGCTATATTTGACTTTTATGAGACCTTTCTGGACCTTAAAATAATCCCCTAGAATCTCATATTTTTGCTTCATTCTCAGTCACTAAATGTCCAAGTAGGCGATGCAGATACTTATTTATGTCAAGCTGCTCAAAAGGTCAAAGTAGGTGACACACCTACTTTCTTTATCCTTTGTTGGGCTATTTACTTAGGCCTTGGCAGATTTGTAGGGTGGGCTTCCTTTTTCTATTTTCCTTTCTGCTACTTAGTTTGGGCATCAAATAAGTCCATTAACATTAGCTTAGATCTGGTCCATTAGCCTTGAACACTTTAACTAGATTCATATAGCTCAAGTAGCTTATGAGCCTAGTAGCTTAGTTAAGTCGAGCAAGCAACCCACTATATTTTTCTTTTTTTTTAAACCTCACTCCCTCTTGGTGTAACTTAATACTTTGCTTTAATCTTTAAGCTCAAATAACACCTTACTACCTCGAGGTTAAATACCTCCATTGAGTTTGACTTGGAACGTGTCAAGGTGTCGCAATACCTTTTATCGAGTTCAAATCACCACTACTCAAATATAGAACTTGGTTTGTCGCCTATACAATAAATATATATAAAGAGTCATGTGAATAGAACTAGCATATGCATAACATGGAGTGTTACATGGAACACTGTAGCCAACCCGACCCACGGGTCTCTGTTGAGAGCTAGATGATCCCTGACTATAACCATGAGAACCACGAGGGCCCAAACCACCTTCTGAAGTCGGCAAAAATGCATGGTCTGACCCTCTATGCTGAGAAATACCACCTCTCCTATGGAAGCGTCTACCTCCAAATGAAGTGCCGGTGAAATGACCTAAAGATCGGACTCTCTTGGGGTCTCCAAACCCCTCTCTCAACAATAACTCTGCCTCCTTACTGGTACCAACTATAGTCTGGAAAGAAGCACCCTCCCACGAAGATTTGAACACATGATAGCGAATGGAGAATGTC
Organism: Solanum aculeatissimum; assembly: GCA_038996855.1. Classification (NCBI taxonomy): domain Eukaryota; kingdom Viridiplantae; phylum Streptophyta; class Magnoliopsida; order Solanales; family Solanaceae; genus Solanum; species Solanum aculeatissimum. The sequence continues at coordinate 3,264 of JBCEWC010004955.1, read as the reverse complement.
AAACCCTTCACAAACCTGTGAACTCTCTCTGCCTTAGTAGGGATCAGTGACAACGCATGTCAAGACGATTGGTAAAACCTGGCCTCATACTCCACTACGATTATGCCACCATGGATCAAAATCTCAAATCTAGTCCAGCTCTCAGGGAATGAACCTCTCCTGAAAAGCCCCAAAAAGTACCTACCACTCAACTGGTGGGGACCTTGCTAGCCTAGAATGCATATAAGACCGCCACCACTCTTCAGATCACCCTTTCAATTGTAAACCTGCAAATCTAACTCCATGCAAATTTATTAGGCCCACGACCTCAACATCTCATAACTCAAAGTGAAGAAATCATAAGCATCCTCCCCCTTACCACCCTGAAACTGGGGTGGTTTCATATTTTAAAACCTCTCATACCTCTGTTGATCATCAGATCCCAATACCAGCTCATGAACAACCTGAGCTGGAGGAACCATCTGAACTGGGGTATCATCTAACACACGTTAAGGCATATAAGGTGGCTAGCCCATCGAAGCCAAATGGTCTGCCAAATAATCATCAAAATGTGATTGGATCCTCGGCCTCTAGAGGACCTCACCCCTAGCCGGTGCCTGTGGTATGCATTGGTTAATGGTCTCTAGTATGCTCATCATCCCTTAGAGTGTGCTCTGAAGAGTAACTGAATCCTCGACCTTTGGAGAAGCCTAGTGCTGCCTAGGCTCGATCGGAGACTCAGGTGAAAAACCTATATCATAATCTCTCATAGGAGCTGCACCTCAGGCACGTCCTCAGCCACTACCTCAACCTTTGACTCTACATCTACCTCTACCTGGGGCTGGGACCTCAACGATAGCCTCACGTGCTAGCTACTAAACTTTGTCCATAAATAAAGATTTGGTCCTGGATATCTTCCAAAAGAATATACAACACTCAACAACCTCTCAACAATCACGCATGACAGGAATTGGAAGAACAAAAGACAATTTCCTAACATTCTCTGTAGCCTCTCAAGGATAAGTAACGGACGTGCCCGCATCGATCCTTAAGACTCTACTCAAATGGGCTTGTTCATGTGTGAGACTTATGAACCTGGAGCTCTGATACCAAATTGTCACGACCCAACAATGGGTGTGATGACACTTGCCTAACCCACCAAGACAAGTAAGACAACACCTGCTCAATTCAATAATATAAACTATAGCGGAAGAGAAAAAGTACAAATAAGGACAAGTACTAGGATAACAAGTCTATAAAACTATCTCAAGACTGGTGTCACATGTACAAGCCTCTAATACTGAGTACAATGAAAAATAAATACAAGTCTAAGTCTCAGTCCTCAAATAGAACATAAGGTAAATAAGAAGGACTCCGAGAGTCTGTCAAATAGACAAGTTGCTACCTCTAGAATATCTAGGAAACTCAGTTTGAATAGATGGAAGCTAACTCAAGTCGAAATGGGCTCACAACCTACACACATGTGTAGAAGCAAGGGTGAGTACCAATGATAACAGGCACTCAGCAAGAGGATCTAAACAACAAGTAAAGCATACAAAATAAAATACTCCTTCTATACCAATCACATACCGTCAAACTACACACATGCACTCAGAAAAGTCCCAGTAACAATAATATATATACATATATACATCTATAAAATAGTCTATTCTAACAGATACTATAGAATGTAGGTCAAGTATACCACAATATTTCTCAATACACAGCTCAGTCACATAACAAATATTTCCAGATAGTATCAAATAGTCAAATAATATAGCCTAAGTATAATTATCGAATAATTCATTAGCAATAACTTAATCAAGTCATAAGTATAAGATAGCATGGTATGATATGTAATAGAAGTGGTATGAAATGAAATGAAATAATGTAATGCAATGTCAAATAATCATGATGCATATATGTTCTACGATACACATCCGCTGATATAATCAGTCTAAAACCCATGGAGGACATATCTGTCTATGTATCTGCCCCGATGTGTGAGGCTCGATCCTAATATATATATAATCAATATCACATGTCACGACTCATATGGCTCGTCCCCCATTTCTAATTTGTGTTTCATGTCACGGCTCATGTTGCCCCTTCTCTATTTTTCATTTGTGTTTCGTGCCACAGCACATGTGGACCGTCCCCTATTTCTCTTTCAATATTTCATCAGTGGTATTCAGTATCAATAGACATCAAGAACATATATATAAATGATGTAATGGTGATGAGTGTAAATAAGAGCCTACTTCATAATAGATACATCATCTCAAGTCAAGAATCCAATCAATAAAGCATAATGACAAGTCTGTTTCAAGCCTATAATCAACTTCTCTGACCCACAAGTGGAACTCAACCATAATATATATCCAACTACAACCACAAGCCAACATAACACTATCCATATTCCACATTTTCATATCACAAAAGGATTCTCAATATTGTAACACAAGTCAACAAGTATCAATCTCCTATTCCACTCCCGAGTCATAGATGAAATTTCACAATTAATCACATTTATCACAATTCATCAATTAATGGTCCATCAATCACACATATCTAATAATAACAAGCCACTATTTAAGGAAATATAATGTTCAAGTAAACTTAACAAGGTTTAGGATTTCACTTGCCTCAACTAGTAACCAAATCAAACAATATCCAGAGCTTTCCCCCTTGAATTCACACCCGAAAGTCACAATCTAATCAAATATAGCATCACAATCACATAAGGAATCTAACGACACTAAAATAAATCAATTGGGATGAAAAGGAAAAAATGGTCAAAATTAGGGCAAAAATTTGAAGTCCCCGAAACTAGAAATTGACCAAAAATTATGATTCTACGCAAGAAAAGGAGTAAATTATGAATCTACTCAATTTGAGCTCAATTTTTATTTAAGGAAAGGGAATTGTTAAAAATATTTTCCTAAGAAAGTTTGCCTAAGAAAAAGGAAATAAAGCGAATAAAAAGAAATCGAATTAATAGTTAAACTACCCCAAACAATTTAAAAGCAAAAGAAAGAGAAAAGGAATTTAGACTAAGCGAGATTACCACTCGGATCAGATACTCGGCTTTATTTTTTCGGAAGGCAAATCAAGTTTGTCATTTTTAGCTCACAAGGCTTATTTAAGTCGAGGGAAGAAAACTAAAGTTACGTTCCCATTTTTAAGCTCGAGTAAAATTCATCATGTTCGAGGGTCCTAGCTACCCCTACCCCTCCTAAGTTTGATTATTTATTTTTAACTTAAATGCGTACTAAAAGAAAGTGA